>SZWC01012490.1:0-24562 GCA_023375785.1 Penium margaritaceum | reverse complement strand
CCGTCCGTCGTTGTTGATGGCTACACAGACAGTGACTGGGCGCATGACACGGATGCACGCAGCCGCACCGGCTATGTATTTCTCGTCGGTGGCACAATTGTCTCCTGGAAGAGTGGTAAACAGGGTTGCGTCGCACGCAGCTCCAGTGAGGCGGAATATGTCGCCCTTGGTGCAGGCACTTGTGAGAGCGTTTGGTTGTGTCGGTTGTTTCAGCAGCTGCGAGTACCCATTCGCTGCGTCACATTGCACTCTGACAATCAAAGCACAAAAGCTATTGCTGAGCACGACGGCATACATCACACTCGCACCAAGCACATCAATATAGAGCATCATTTTGTACGTGAGCGTGTGGCTGCAGGTGATGTCAAGATTGTGTGGGCTGACACGCGACAGCAACGAGATGACTTTCTCATGAAGGCACTCAGCAGCAATGTCTTCAATGCAACAGTGCACGCTGTTGGGCTACTGTGTCCTCGTGATGCTCCTCGTTGAGTTGTCATGCCAGTGCTCGTGTACAGTCTTGTGTTGTGTCACGTCTTGTGACGTTTGTGCTGTGCCTGTGCGTGTCGTCCTTGTGCGTCGGCTGTGGATCATGAGGGAGCGTTGGATTCATGTCATTATCACACGGTGACCTCTGGCCTCGTTGCACACTCACATCACTGGTGCAGGTGACTGACCAGTGAGAGATGACTCCGCCGATTGACACGTCATGACCAGAAGCTGAGAAGACGAGCCATGGAGAAGCTCAATCAGAGTTTGTCAGACTTATTTGCATTTCTCACATGCATTGGTGCACAGTTGGTCATGAGCATAACCGGGTTTCTTCTCTAAACAAGTTGTTGCTTGTACGGTGACCTAGTTTATGCTAGGAAATTGTTCTGTGGGCAGGTGGGGTCAAATCCCCCAGTTTGGAGCTCGCTGCAGTGCTCACTCGCTCGCTCGCTCGCTGCCCGCTCGTTCGCTCGCTCGCTGCCCGCTCGTTCGCTCGCTCCCACCTGCACGTAACACCTCCGTGACTTGTTACTCCATTACTTTTCCTCTCCACTTCTAACTTCCACGTTAACACCGTCGCTTGCTTGGTGTCTTCCTAGCATTACCCCAGTTGCTGCTTACTTGTCTAGCACAGCAGCTTACATCATCGACACCCAGGCGCACCCATATGAGGATTAAATGTTGGTTCAATTGAGTCAGCTCAATGACCTTGATCACGTCATATTTGGTTGTGCAACCTCATGGGTGGGTGAAGAATACATTTCATTCGTTTCTTTTGCAATGATCATCCACTAATCAAGGTAATGCATACACCGTAGTGTCTTTTATATTCGCCTATTTTTGAGAACTGAATTAAGTGAGTTAAATTCGACTATAGTTTTTGGCCCTGGAATTTCGGACCTGTTCGTCCATAGGTCCCTTGTATTTTTATAATGTCTTAATTTGGTCGAACCTATCGTTCATGTCCTTGGTTTGTGTTGGCCGAGGGGTAAGTGTGCACCCTGGAGGATCCCTAGAAGCGGCTGGTTCACACCACCAACTGTTTTTGGAGAGACCGAAAACTGTAGAGGCAACTGGTTCCAAGGATGGCAGAAAACTGGTCAGAGAGTGAGGCAATAGTTTTAGCCTCAATCGACTGGGAATAAAAACTTGATCAAGGCTCACAAGCAGTGGCATTTTATAGCCACTGATCTAAGCTTTCGCGAACATCAAAGCATGCCAGATTTGGAGCTTCCTAGCACATTCTATGGCTTCTAGAGTGGCCCTTGGTAGGCTGTCCTTTTCCCACCTAGGGAGGCATCCCTTCCTTCCTCTAGAAGCTTCTTCCCCTTCCTAGATTCCTCAGCTTGCTTATAGTAGGAGGGAAGGTATCTTGAAGTCCAAGACACCTCTAGATGCCTTGTAGGACAAGTCACCCCTTATAGAAGGTGTGCCACCTTCCTGGACCCTCACCTGGCCTTCTAGAACCTTAGGGAGGAATTCTAGAGGTTGAGCTAGCCTCATGGCATCTATCTTCCACCTCCCTTAAGGCACCACAAAAATTGATCTTATGGGACTTGAACCCAAGCCCCTGCCTTTAGAGGTGGACACCATTGACCACTAAGCCACTTGGGCTTGTCTTTTTGGTGTCGCTTTTTGGAGTCACTCCTACCATGGTGAGGAGCATCTCTCCAACAATCTCCCCCTTGCGCATCACTCATGGCAGTCATCCATGCTCAATTTGCAACTCAGGAGCCTTTCTCCTCATGGGAGGCGAGCTTATGCTTTATTTCTCCCTCCCACTCAGCCCAATCTTCTGGTGCAGTGCCTCCTTCAGGCTCCTCTTGCATGAAGAATAATTGTGTGAACCCAGTCCAAATGCCCTTGCCGGCATCGTACCTCTCTGTTCTTCGCACATGGCTGCTCATGCGGGGCTGTTCAGGCGGTTGTTGTTGTTGCTGTCTTCTTTCTGTGCCATCCTCTCCAAGCGCCTGCTCCCCCTCTCTTGGAGACCTTGGAGACATCGGTGGACTCTCCGCCTCCACATCCATCTCCAGTGCTTCGGATTCCTCATCTGAACTTTTCGGAGTAAATTTTGCCACTCGCCCATCCCTTGGGAGATCCTCTCTGGCTGGTGCTTCTGCGAGAATGTCACCCTCATTCACGTTTTGCAGCGTCTCCCCCTCAAGGAGTGACAGCCACTCCGTCCTTTTGGAGAGACCTACCTCCTCATCCGTCCAACGGCTTTTCTCGTCGAACGTGACGTTGCAACTCTGCATAATCTGCTGCCTCCTTGGGTCAAAGAGCCGGTAGGCCTTGCTTCCGCTCTCATACCGAAGGAAAATACACCGGCGGGTTTGTGGGTCCAACTTGTTCCGCCCTTCACGTGCCTGCACAACCACATGTGCAACACAACCAAATTTGCGGAGGTGACCCACTGCCAGCTTCCTCCCACTCCACACCTCTTGTGGCATCTTCCACGCCTTGCTCTCCTTGTCCTTCAATAGCTTGGTTGGTGTAAGGTTCATTATGTACGCCGCTGTCCGTGCCGCCTCCGCCCAATATCGTTGTGCAAGGCCGGCGTCGCTCAACATGGATCACACCATGTTAAGGACTATGCAATTTGCTCTCTCTGCAATGCCATTCTGCTACGGGGAGTGTGGAGTTGTTTTCTGCCACTCAATCCCTTTGCTCTTCATCTACCCAAGGCAGCTTGCATATTGACCGTCGTTGTCGCTTCGGAACGCCTTCACCTTCAACCGTGTCTGCCGCTCCACATCTGCCACAAACTCTTGCATGCATGCAACGACTTCGCTCTTCCGCTTCACGAGGTAGAGGTATAGTTTGCGGCTATGGTCATCGATGAAGGTGAGGAAGTAGCGAGCTCCGCCGATGGAGCTCTCAAATGCTCCACACACATTTGTGTGTACCAGTGCCAACTTTGTTGATGGAGGCATCCCCTTTCCCACAAACAGCTGCCGCGTTCATTTGCCGATGACGCATGGCTCACACACAGTCTCCTTGGTTCCATCAAGGCCACTCATTTGGAGACCCCGCACCACCTCTCTCTTTGCCATCTCTTTCACTGTCGATGGAAAAACATGGTAAAGTCGGCGGTGCCAGAGGTCCATGTCTCCTTCATCCTTCGTTCCAAGATTGGCGGCGTTGGACCCCGCCCGGCTGCCGAGGATCTTTGCGCGTAGCGTGTACAAGTCGTCCTCTCTCTTGGTGCATGCAATAACCTCGCTTTTGCCCTCCTTGCGGATGACGGCCTCCTTCTTTGTGAAGAACACCTCAAGTCCCTTGTCGGTAAGGCGGTTGACGGAGAGCAGATTTGCCCCAAAGTTGGGCATGTGGAGCACGTCGTGGATTGTGGTCGTGACGGGTTTGCCATCCACAATGGACTCAATGCGGACGTTACCTTGACCGACGGCGACCTCTGTTTTGCCATTGGCCACCGTCATGCATCTCTTCGAGGCGTCGTAGGTGACAGATGCCGCCCTATTGCATTGTGTGTTGGCGGCCTAATCCGGAGTCAATGACGGTAACTCCCAGATCCTTCAAGTCGGTGGAGTTGTACACCATGAGGGCATTTATGTCTTTCTTCCCACCCTACTGCAACCGGTCTGGCTTCTTCTTGGGGCAGTTGCATGCATAGTGGCCATCCTTGCCGTAGTTGAAGCACTCCCCCTTCTTGTCACCCTTCTTGGTGCCCTATTTGGCACCCTTCCACTTGTCGCCTCGGCCTCCATACAGAGAATGAACTGCATACACAGAATTTGATGTCATTGCACTCTCTCGACCGCCACGTCGCATCCACTCGTTACGCACAAACTGAGCAACCTTCGGGTACTTCAGCTCGTCAGAAGGCCATCCACCAAGGACTGTGATCATGGGAATCCAACAGTCCAGGAGGATCATAGCTTGCAACTGAGATTCAACATCTCAACCAGTGGCCACACAGTCCGTTGTGAGTGACTCAAGCTACTGCATGATCTCCATGATGTTGTCACCTTTGTTGGCTTGGAGGGTGACGAGCAGTTTGAAGACAAAGAGCTGATTGGCGAGGTTGCTTGACTGGTAGATGGAGCAGAGTTTTGACGATGCGTCTGCGGCCAGGGTGCATCCTTGGATGTGCCCAAATTGTGGTGGGCATAACACGGACACAAGGAGCGCCAATGCCTTTTTGTTGCGCTTCTTTTATGCCTCCTTTACCTCAGCCGTTGCAGTCTCCGGCGGAGCAATCTCATCACCCTTTACAAGCTCAAGCAGTCCCTTGTCGTCGAGGAAGACCTCAAACTGCCACCTGCACAAGGCAAAGCCTGTCCCATCAAACTTAAGGACAGTACGGCTGCTCTCTTGCTCGCTGGTTGTCGTGCCTTGCTGTTGGAAGCGTGAACTCAAGCTGGCTTTGAACCCCTTAGAGGAGTGGGTCCACAACCCTTTGTTGGCCTGGGGGTGAGTGTGCACCCTGGAGGGTCCCTAGCAGTGGCTGGTTCACACCACCAACTGTTTTTGGAGAGACTGAAAACTGTGGAGGCAATTGGTTCCAAGGATGGCAGAAAACTGGTCAGAGAGTGAGGCAATAGTTTTGGCCTCAATTGAATGGGAATAAACACTTGATCAAGGATCACAAGTAGTGGAATTTTATAGCCACTGATCTAAGCTTTCCAGAACACCAAAGCATGCCAGATTTGGAGCTTCCTAGCACATTCTATGGGTTCTAGAGTGGTCCTTGGTAGACTGTCCTTTTCCCATCTACAAAGGCATCCCTTCCTTCCTCTAGAACCTTCTGCCCCTTCCTAGATTCCTCAGCTTGCTTCTAGTAGGAGGGAAGGTATGTTGAAGATCAAGAAACCACTAGATACCTTGTAGGACAAGTCACCCCTTCTAGAAGGTGTGCCACCTTCCCGGACCCTCACCTGGCCTTCTAGAACCTTAAGGAGGAATTCTAGAGGTTGAGCTAGCCTCCTGGCATCTACTTTCCACCTCCCTTGAGGCACGGCAGAAATTAATCTTATGGGACTTGAACCCGGGCCCCTGCCTCTAGAGGTGGACACCATTGAGCTTGAACTTGGGCTTGTCTTTTTGGTGTTCCTTTTTGGAGTCACTCCTGCCATGGTGAGGAGCATCTCTCCAACAGTCTGTCCCTACGACTTCGCTTGTTGAATCTTTAACTTTCGAATTTCGAGGGTGAAGTCCCGCATCGCGGCTCGCTTTGCAGGTAGATCCCACTCGCAATCCCCCGTGGATTGCACGTCCGCATGGAGTCCACGAGGGATTGCGAGAAGAACGTGGAAACTTCATGTTCCACTCGCAGTCCCTAGGATACTCCACGCGGAACGTGAAACGGTGTGTAGAGAAATAAGTTTTTTTGTAAATTTGAGAGTGATTCTTCCAATACAACTTTAGTTTTTTAGGTGCTTGAAAGGGTGAAGTAGAATAACTATTTTAGTCGAACAAAAAAGACACTACGGTACACACATATTATATGCACACATTTTCCTGCTATTGTCTGGTACAATGCTGATTTTTGTTTCTCAACCTTCATTCTTGGAGTTCCCTTACTTCCCTGGTGATCATGCACAATTGTCATTGTGTCAACTCATCACCATAAACGTCGTAGTGGTCATCCAATCTGATCGTCGCATCAACTAGATTCTTGGTCCCTTATCGTCATGCACATTGTTCGATGGAAAATGAAGGGAGATTGCATGTTAGAACCATGTCAAAGCAAGGTCCTGAGAAGATGCGTGGAAGCTTCCTAGCAACACAGCCGTCGATGAGACGTCAGTGCCTGGTCAGACATTGACAACAGTCACAAGTCGTGCACACAAGGGGAAGGGTCTGGCTAGGAGACGCAAGGCAAAGTTTTCAGAATACTTCAGTAGCATTTGCAGAGAGAAATGACAAATGACAGGTCCATGGCATAAGTACCTGCCGCAGCACACGGCGGGTGTCACACGCGACAGTGTAAGATCTGTCTTCAAACCGGCCCAAAATCAATGTTTTGGTCGTAACTCTGCGCAGACATGTCAGAACGCTATGTCGTCTGAACCTAGACGTGCAAAATCAAAAGCCGGACGTTACAACTGGTAACATGCATGCATTCGGCATCAAACGGTGGACACACAATGCAAAAAAATGTAAATCAGGCCCACGGCCAGTCCATCGATCAACTCTTGCGTGCTGCAGAAAAACTGCACGAGATCCCGGGTAGCGTCCAGCGCTTTGGAATGGTCGTCGGTCAGCTCCAAGCTGGTAGTCTGTTACCAGATGATGCACCGGTACCACCAGGGTCCGGATAAGGGATCTGCACGAGTGTGGACACGGCCGAGTGGTCACAATAAACTGTATAGGTTGACAGGAATGTCACAAATCACAACACTCCCCCATGACCCGATGGTACGCATGTCCATACACTTGGAGCACTCAGATGAGTACAACGAGTGCAACAAAAAATGTGACACGGGAACAGACACACCCCACACTCAACCACTCTCAGACAAGGGGCGAGTTCAGCAGAATGAATGACCACCAGGAACTTTCAGCATGCTAGTGCCTTCGTCAAGAAGTCAGCACGCTGCATGTCAGTGCCAACCCAAATGACGGAGATCATGTGTCGCTCTACCAAATCACACACAAAGTGATGCTCAACCGCAATGTGCTTCGTGCGAGCACGAAAGACAACAGAGTTCTGCGCAATGGCAAGAGCACTCTGGTTTTCGCAACGAAGCACAATGGGGGGTATTGACTTGCCTAGGTCAAGGAACAGGCGTTGTAGCCATACCGCATCAGCAACCCCTGCACCCAGAGAAACATACTCTGCTTCTGATGAGCTATGTACAATGCAACATTGCTTCTCGCTGCGCCAGGACACAGTAGTTCCATGGAGCAGAAAAACATAACCGGTGCAACTGCGTCCATTTGGATTCCGGGCCAAGTCGGTGTCGGTGTAGCCGTCAAGGACAACCAAACACTGCCGGAGAAAGCAGAGTCCGAGGTACGGTGTGGAGACCATGTACCGCACCACTTGCATAGGCGCGTGAATGGCTCTAGCGCGTGGAGCCCCCGAAAACTGGACAAGGAGGTTGACGGCGAAGGCGGTGTCGGGACGTGTGGTAGTGGCCAGGTACATCAGAGATCCAATGAGACAGAGGTAGAAGGTCACATCCACTGTCTCCTCCAACTGTGTATGATCATCCACCTTCAAGGCATCCTGCCCGCCAGGCGTGAGAGTTGTGGAAGCCATGGGCACTGCGCCGAGGAGGTCGCTGAAGTGCTCCCCCACAACACGTGCATACCGGCCCTGATGCAATAATAGAGTACGACTTCTACGGTCTCGTACAATCTCCATGCCAAAAAACACCGCTGCACGACCAAGATCCTTCATCATGTAGGCAGTCTAGAGGACACCCTTGGCCTCCTTCACGACCTCTAGTGAAGGAGACGCAAACGGAAGGTCGACGACATAGTCCAGGATAGTGGTGAATTGCTCAGGCATCCACCGGATGAAGAGAGAGGGATCTGCCTTGCTCTGAACATATCCCGCACGAGTCAGGGTGCCAGTGATCTCCTCGTTCCAACATCGAGGAGACTGCTTGAGGCCGCACAAAAACTTGCGCAAGTGCCAGACCTTGTCATCGTCCTCAAAACCGGGTGGCTAAGCCACGTAAATCTCCTCATCTTTAGAGCCATGGAGGAACACATTATTCAGATCCATCTGGTGCACTTGCGAGTCATGCTGAGCCACTACACTGAATAGAGCTTGAGCTGAGGTCATGCGGCCGACAGGGACAAAGGTGTCGGTGTAATCAATGCCCTCAATCTGAGAGTACCCCTTGAAGACCAAGCAAGCCTTGTGGCGTTCCAGTGATCCATCCGGCTTCACTTTCTTGCAAAAGACCCACTTGACCTGAATAGCCTTCCTCTCAGGTGGAAGGTCGACTAGTCCGTAAACTCTGTGCTCTCGGATGGCGTGAAGCTCATCTTTGCAGGCAGCACGCCAAGCGTCATCATCCTGTTATGAGAGAGCTTCCCTCAATGTGCCCGGGTCAGGCGCCATAGAGAGAGAGAGCCCTGCACGACAAGACCGCAAGCCTCAATGCTAGGTCTGATGACCACAAGATCAGCTGCTGCATCACAAGCGATATGAAACTCGTGAGTGACGAGGTCGTGCCCTACAGGACACGTTATATGTACCTCGGTGTGCTCAGTGCGGGCACTGAGGCCTAGGGCCTTTGTGCCGGAATCACCACTCGTGATGTTGCGAGCAGAGCGCATGGGTGTGGGACCAGACACTCGCTGAGCTCCGGAGTCGAATAGTTGAAGACGACTACTAGGCTCACGGGAGTAACCCGGGCTTGAGGGGCAGACCTCAGGCTCAGGAACAGGCACAATTGCAACTGGGGAGCGTGAGGCAAGGGAGCTGGTGATACCGTACGAGAAGATGCGTGTGTGGGAGACACGGGGCTCATTGTGACAATAGGAGAAGGTGAGGCAGGTCCACACACAGAGGCAGGAGTGCCGACGGACACAGGTACGATCATAGAAGTACAGGATCATGGGTATCTCTGGGGTGCTAGGGGACATAAAAAGAAGCCTGCGGTGCTAAAGACATCTCTGGACCGACAGCGATGATCGCTGGGTCATCAAGAGCCGGAGAAGTGGAGGGAGCTCAAACGGACAAATGAGCCTGGCGAGAGGTGCTTGCAGGCGCAAACTTCCCCATCCGTCAAGAAACTTCACACGTAGGAACGTGCATGAAGGACAACGACGTGATCGATGTCAGATTATGGTAGGTAAGGGACTCAAAGAAGAGCACGTCGCGTGACTCAACAATGCGACAACGAGCAGGGTCCCAAAAACACCAGGCCTTTGACCGCGGGGAGATTCTGACGAGGGCACACAAGGAACCCCGCGGTGAGACCTTGGACCCCTGCTGGTCCTCGGTGTACCACACAGAAGCCAAGGATCCCTAGACGCGAGCGAGGCATAGGTCAGCAAAGTGGCCGGACTAGAGCTCATACGGTGTTAGGTGGTCTGGAAGAGGACCGTGCGGGAGGTGGTTCCAGACCCAAGCAATGTAGGCAAAGCCTTCAAAAGCAAAGCAGTCTGGAGGACCGCAATCAGACCACATAGCACAAACCGAGTCCTCCATGGTGCGGTTCCAGCGCTAAAAACACCATTTTGCTAAGGAGTAGCAGGAGCGGAGACCTTGTGAAAAGTCTGGCAAAGAAGTTGTCCATCTCGCCAAGAAATTCGCCGCCGTAATCCAAGCGGAAGGTGTGCAGCATGTGATGGGACTGACGCTTAGCCATCACTAGCCAGAGGTGAACCGCAAGAGCGGCTTCACTCTTATGGCAAGCTATAGACCCACCACATCCGGGTGAAGTCATCAGTCAAAGTTAGGATGTATCGACCCCGATTGGAGAGAGACTTGACAGGAAGGGGAAAAGAAGATCCGAATGGACTAGCTCGAGAGGGCAAAGTGCGCGAGAACAGGAGTCAGGGTAGATGCAACGATGCATCTTACCCTAAGCACAGATCATACAATCAGTCTTGGGCGGCTTCTCGAAAGAAGTCGTGTCAAGATCGAGGGCGAGCTGTGTCCGAATGAGCTTTGACACAGTGTCAGAGCCTACATGACACAGGAGGCGATGAAGTAATCACTGGTGCTCAGGAGAAAGAAAACTTGTGACAAAAACACGCGCCGAAGGGAAGGGGGAGCAAGGAGCAGTCCAAGAGACACAATATACGTCATCAAGAACAAAGGCACAAAGAACAACGCTACGAGTATCAGTAGCAGTCACAGTCGTAGACTCTGCAGTGTGCTCCACAGACAGTCCCATCAGTGTGCGAGCACGTACAGAAAGCAAACTGGGCTCAAGGTTGGGCATAGAAAGCACTTTGGACCTGGCGGCTGCATGCATGGTTGTGGCAGCAGCTAGTCGCTGCTGCTGCCGCTGCTGCGCACGACGGCTGTGTCACGCTCCTGCCACCGCCGGGCGCTGCTGCCGCTGCTACTACTGCTACGCTACTGCTGTAGCCGCTGCTGCTGCCGCTGCTATTGCAATGCTGCTGTGCTGCTACTGCCACTGCTGCTACGCAGCTATTGTGCTGCTGCCGCCATGCACTACTATTGTGTTGTTACCGTTGCGTGCTGCTGCCGTGGCTGCTGCTGCTGCTACTGCTACGTTGCTGCTGTGCTACTACTATGCTACACTGCTGCTACTGCTACTATTGCTCAATGCTGCTGTTGCTGCTGGTGCATGTGCCAATGTCCGTAGCTACTTGCAGCTACAGTGTACTACAGCTTTCACTTATTGCCGTTAGCGGCTGCTACTCATGTAGTTTCACGTGGTGATGGTGAGCGACGTCAACGGCGGTCGGATGTCGTTGAAATGTCCCTGTTGATCTGCTGCAGTGGTGACTCTCAGTGCTGCTGCTCTGCTACGTCAATGCTGCGCAGCTCTGTAAGAACTGCGCAGCATTGACGTAGCAGAGCAGCAGCAGTGACATGAGAAGATGCGTGGAAGCTTCCTAGCAACACAACAGCCGACTAGGCGTCAGTGCCTGGTCAGACGGTGACGACTGTCAGAAGTCGTGCACACAACGGCAAGGGTCTGGCAAGGGGACACAAGGCAAAACTGTCAAAATGCTTCATAGCATTTGCAGAGGGAAATGACAAATGACAGGACCATGGCATAAGCACCTGCCGCGGCGCATTGTGGGTGTCGCGCACGGTGCAGCAAGATCTATCCTAAAACTGGCCAAAAACCACTATTTTGGCCGTAACTCTGCGAAGACATGTTAGAACGCTACGCTGTCTGAACCTAGATGTGCAAGATGGAAAGCCGGTCATATGACTGGTGATATGCATGCATCCGGTATCAAACGGTGGACACACAATGCAAAAACATGCAAATCGGGCCCATTGCCAGCCCACCGATAAACTCCTGCGTGCTGCAGAAAAACTACTAGAGGTTCCCGGTAGCGTCCAGAGCTCTGAAGGGTCGTTGGTCAGCTCTAAGCTGGTAGTCTGCTACCAGATGACGTACTAGTACCACCAGGGTCCGCATCAGGGATCTGCACGAGTGTGGACACGGCCGAGTGGTCACAGTAAACTGTACAGGTTGACAGGTGCGTCACAAATCACAAGAGTTACCATTGTGCACACCTGACATGCGCTTGTGGCACTACATCGCATTGACCCTCAAATAGTGTGTTGCATAGATGTGAGAAGATGCGTGGAAGCTTCCTAGAAACACAGCCGCTGACTAGGCGTCAGTGGCTGGTCAGACGGTGACGACAGTCACAGGTCGTCCACACAACGGCAAGGGTCTGGCTAGGAGACACAAGTCAAAGTGTCAGAATGCTTCAATAGCATTTACAGAGAGGAATGAAAAGTTACAGGTCCATGGCATAAGTACCTGCCACGGCGCACCGTGGGTGTCGCACGTGGCAGCACAAGGTCTGTCCTAAAACTAGCCCAAAACTACTGTTTTGGGCATACCTCAGCGCAGACATGTCAGAACGCTACACTATCTAAACCTAGACGTGCACAATCACAAGCCGGACACATGGCTGGTCACATGCATGCATCCGGCGTCAACCAGTGGACACACAATGAAAAAACATGCAGATTGGGCCCACGGCTACTCCTCTGATGAAATCCTACGTGCTACAGAAAAGCTACAGGAGGTCTCGGGTAGCGTCCATAGCTCTGGGATGGTCGTCAGTCAGCTCCATGCTGGTTTTCCACCACCAAACGACGCACCGGTACCACCTAGGACGGTATCAAGGATCTGCACAGGATTTAATACGACCGAGTGGTCACAATAATCTGTACAGGTTGACAGGAACATCACAAATCACAACACTCCCCCATGACCCGATGGTACGCATGTCCATACACATGCAACACTGAACATGTACAACAACAAGTGCAAAAGCAGTCGTGACACAGACACATGTTGGTTTTTTTGCATCTCTCATTGTGCGTTGTTGTGTCCTCCTGGCTTGTGTACATCGGCGTGCAAATGACTGACGGCGAGACTCACCACTACTCGTTGGGGCAGCAGTGTTATTCATGCAGCGTGTGGGCTTCAACGCTCGTTGCTTGAGTCTACTACCCCATCAGTTTGCTTCTGTAGAGTCCAAGTGTGGAAGCTGTGGGTTTTTTGAAAGCAACTCGTGTGCCAGTGTGAGCGCCAGAAAGCAGCTGAAAACTGAAAGTGACTGATTAGGAATGAAGAATAAGCAACAATGGGAGACCCCTCCCAATTCTAGCTCCTCCCCCCAGCTCTGTAGAGCTTGTTACTCAGCTAACCAGCTAATAAGAAAAGGAAAAATTGACATTGGAGCCCGGGTTGCTATGCAGTCCCAACGCGAGGACCCACATTTCCGGATCCATCAGCGCTGTAGCCTATGTTCAGGCAGTGGTCAACGAAAAAACCCGCATGCTGTCAGCACGATACAAGATAGCTGGCCTGCTACCGGGCTGGCCATTTCAGGTGTTTGTTTGCCAGTGTAATGCGCCGGGAAACAAATTCGACAATTTTGTGTAAGTCTAAACCGTGTGGTATGGAAGGATGAAATCGTTGGAACCTGTTCTGTTGACACATTTTTCTTTTCTGAGTATGTTACATATTAAACAAATCCAATTCAGTTCGTTGAATTGTTCACTACTTCTTGACTCTCATGGGCAAACGCTGTCCGTCGATGTTGCCGACGTGCCCTAAGCTTGTCGAAGTTGGCCGATGAGGCCCTCTGGTTGGTCAAATCGGCCGGCAGGGCCGAAGGGTTGGTCAGATGTTGAAACGGGTCCCTGTATCTCACCGCACAACCAACCAGGGCTCCGAGCTCGAACTGCCCATCAGAAAATAGACATAGACCTATTTTCTGGCAGCCAGGGTTTTATCGGCGAGCCCTGCCAAACGGCTGACAGCCCAAGACCCTGGCGTCGTCCGTTTTGCCTGAAAACTAGACCATACCATAATACCAACGCTGCGAACGCAGTCGTGCGGTCAGAAACAGCTAGAAAAATAGCAGCAATGAGTTATGGCTGCCCGAATCCAGGCAGTGCCTACGATGGTCCAGGATACCAAACAATGCCACGCAACATGAGACATGGACCCTAGGCAGAGCATGACGCTTTAGACGCAATGGTACAGTCAGATCCAGCGCCTGACGCATGTAGGCAGCATCTACGGTGGCACTGATCGCCGGCGGCCCGACCGCCGAGGAGGCATGCCGATGGAGCTGAGCACATTGCCGAAGAGAGGAGGCTCCAACAATCTACGAGTAGGCCTCAACGCGCGTCGGCTCCACCTGACGACACTCCAGTGGCGTCGAGTGTCGCGGTCAGTCATCTACATGCCAATGTCTACAAGTCGGGAGGACACAACAGAGCACAATGAGGATGCGCAAAAACCAACACTCCCTCATGACTCACAGGCATAGTGTACATGGGCGGGGGGAGATACAGTCAACAGTCAGACTCCCCTAAGGCATGTAGAGACGCAGGTAGGGACAAAGAGTGCAACTCACGGATACACATCAATTGAACTCAGAGCCTTCTTGAACGAGTCGCGCTTCAGCACCTTGGTCAAGAAGTCAGCCAGTTGCCGTGCTGTCTCAACCTACAACAAGTTGATGCTTCCGTCATGCAGAAACAAATGCACATAGTGATACTCCATGTTGATGTGCTTTGTGCGTGTGTGATACACGTCGTCATTGTCGGCGATGGCCATGGCACTCTCATTGTCACAATGCAACGTGATGGATACGATGGACTGACTCAACTCATACAACAGACGACACAACCACACACTCTCAGATGCGCCTGAGCCAAGGGCCATGCACTCAGCCTCGGTAGTACTGCGTGCAATGCACCCCTGCTTGCCAATGCGCTAGGACACAGCCGTGCCGCCGATCAGAAATGTATAGCGTGCTCAACTCTTGCGGTCCCGAATGCTGGCCCACTCAATGATGGTGTAGCCCACTGCAACAACAGACGGCGACGGAACATGAGACCCCATTGAGGAGTCGAGACGACATAGTGCAATACTTGGATTGTGGCCTCAAAGTGAAGGTGACGTGGCTCCTCACAAAACTAAGCCAGGAGGTTGACGGCGAACGCGATGTCTGGGCTCGTGGTCATCGCCAGGAACATCAGTGACCTAATAACTCGCAGATACGTGGTCACGTCAACTGGCTACTCCACAATGGCTGGGTCAAGACTCTTAAGCTTCACCTAGCCATCAGGTGACATGGGTGAAGATGCGCTTGGCACGAGGGGCAGGTCCTTGGCAAAGTGGGTGGACAGAGTCTACACAGAAGCACCCTGGTGGACGTCTAGGATGTCCTGGGAGCGATCATGCTTGAGCTCAATGCCCAGGAAGACTCGGGCAGACCCAAGATCCTTCATCTTGTAGGTGGTGTGCAGTAGGTCCTTAACACGTTGGATGGCAGCCATGTCTGGCGACGCAATGAAGAGATCGTTGATGTGGACCAGAACAGCGCCGAAGGTCTGGCCTCACGGGCTGATGAACAATGCAGGGTCAGCGGTGCTGCATAGGAGGCCACTGCGGAGGAGCATGCTCCTGATCTCCTAGTTCCAGCACCAAGGCAACTGCTTCAGGCCATAAAGGGCCTTCCACAGCTGCCACAATCTCCCAGAGCTGTCGTCGAAGCTTGGGGAATGCACCATGTAACGCTCCCCACCCTCTAGCAAGCCATGGAGGAAAGGGTTGCTCACGTCCATCTAATGCAGCTCCCACCCATGCTGGGCAACCAGATTAAGAAGAGCGCATGGCTAGCGGAGAACCGACCAACTGGGGCAAAGATCTGGTCGTAACAACTCCAGGGACCGAAGCAAACCCCTTGGTTGTGAGTCGGGCCTTGTAATTTTCCAAGGACCCGACTGGCTTCCATTTGTGTCGGAAGACCCACTTGGCACCGATGGCCTTCCATCGGTGCCAGTCTGGAGGGAGGTCAACGACGTCATACACGTGGTGATTTCGGATAATAGCAAGCTCGTCAGTGTAGGTAGCATCCCAATGTGTAGCCTCAAGGGAGGCTCGAGCCTCGCGTAGGGTGGCTGGGTCCTCCGAGCGTGATATGGAACAGACTGAGAGAGCGTGTGCATCTCAGGCTCCAGGTAGGATGCGCGCGAGTGCAGCCATAACGGCATGCTGATGCTCATGATGGAGCATGGCATAGCCCAGTGCGGAGCCCGGGTGAAGTTTTGCAATGATGGCCAAAGTGGTCAGGTCGAGGCCCTTGGTGCCAGGGTTCCCACTCATGACCGTAGGAGTGGAGGAGACACGTGGAGCGACAAGGGGGCCGAGGCGAAACAGGGTGCGGTGCGGCGGTCTGCGCGTTCACTTGATTGGTCGGAGGCTGCTGCTTGGGCCATGTGTGTAGCACAGTAGAGCAGGAGATGGCACCGAGTTTGATGGGCTAACAGAGGCAAACAAGGCTGCTAGCACGGAGGGAGAAACGGACGCTACTGGGGCTGCTGGCTCAGAGGGGCCAGAAGGCGCAACTGGAGCCGCTGGCCCAGAGGGGCCAGCAGACGCAACTAGAGCTTCCAACCCGGAGGGACTGGTGGACGCGGCTGGGGATGCCGGCATCGAGGGGCTAGCAGGAGTGACTTGAGGTGCCAGTCCGAAGGGGCCAGCGGACGCGACTGGGACCGCTGGCCTCGAGGGGCCAGCAGACGCGACCGGTTCTGCTGGCCTAGAGGAGCCAGCGGGCGCGACTGGGACTGCCGGTCTAGAGGGGCAAGCGGGCGCAACAAGGGCTGCTGGCCCCAAGAGGCTAGTGGGTGCAACTGGGGCTTCTGGCTTGGATGGATCAGCGGGCGCAACTGGGGCTGCTGACCCAAAGAGGCCAGTGGGTGCAACTGGGGCTGCTAGCTCGGAGGGGTCAGCGGGCGTGACTGGGACTACTGGCTCAGAGGAGCGAAGTGATGTGTCACCTAGAAGCGGCAAGACAAAGCATGGAACCACCACTCCCTCACATAACGGGAGGGACATGGACGAGCCGGAGCAAATAATATCGTGTGGAAACAACTCCTCAAAGAGGGCATCACGGAACTCGACGATGCAGTGCCGGGAAGGATCTGAGAAACGCCAAGCTTTGGACTAACGAGAGAGGCTGAGAAAGGTGCAAGGATTTCTGCGGATGGCATGCTTGCCGCCTTGCTGCAGGGTGGGTAGCCACACGATGGCCACGCAGCCCCAGACGTGTGTCGGGCGGAGGTGAGCGCACTGACCGCCCCAGTGCTGGTAGAACGTGGATTGGCGGGAAAGAGGCCAGTGGGGAATCCAGTTCCAGACCCATGTCATGTAAGCCATGGCTTCAAAGGAGAAGCCATCGGAGAGACCAGACGCAACCCGCATGGTGCGGACGACATTAGCCATAGTGCGGTTCCACCGCTTGGAGATGCAGTTCTGAGTGGGTGTGTAGGACATTGACGTCTTGTGGTGGACATCGTGGGAAGCGAGAAATGTTGTGGTCTCACCCATGTACTCACCACCATGATAGGAGCAAAAGAAATGAAGAGATTGACCACACTCGCTCTTCGCAAGGACAAGCCAGTCCTAAATGGTGCGGGCGACATCGCTCTTCTGCCGAAGGCAAAAGACCCAGCGGTAGTGAGAGTAGTCATGAGTGACGGTGAGGACATATCGGCCACGCTCGCTCACAGACTCGGTAAGGAGGAGACCCATGACATCGGAATGGACTAGGTCAAGAGGGGTGGACATACGGGAGGAAGAATGAGGGTATGTGGACTGGTGCATCTTTCCCTTAGCGCAATCAATACACTCCGTGGGGCACGGCAAATGGAAAGTGTCAGTGTCAAGACCATTGGCCGGCTGGGTGTGAAGCATGCTATCGATTGTAGCAGAGTGGACGTGGCAAAGGCAGCGGTATAGGAGGTGGGTGTGCTACAAAGAGAGCAGTCTGGTGACAAACACATGGCCTGAGGCGGCCGACAGGGAGGGAACGGAAGGGGAGGGGGACAGGCGAGGGCCATGCCATAGGTTACCACAGGCGGTGGCATGAAGAATGATGAGATAAGACGGACACAACGATACAATGCCAAAACCACGTGAGTGCACAACGTCCATGCTCATGCGGTCAAGGGCAGTAACGAACAGGAGGCTGAGGTCAAGACCCGGGACAAAGAAGACATCGGTCACGAAGACATTACTGGTAGGACCACAGAAACACGGACAGGTAGCACCTGTCTAGAGCCCGCCCGGACAACGAAGACATCGCCAAAAGGACCAAGCATACTAAAGGACTCATGAGAGGCCATCATGTGATGTGTGGCTCTGGAGTCGATGATCCAGGTCTTGGCAGGGTCCTGGATCGGAGTCGTCAGATCACTGACAGTCACATAGCAGCAAGCGAGAGACGCGGACGCGGTGGAACCGAGACTGCAAATCATCAAGCCACGTGACGTCATCATGAAGGGGGCCAGAGGAGATCACAGAAGACGATGAGACAGACAAAGAAGTAGGACATGAGCGCAGCTCAATCTGAGTCAAGTGTGGTGATGGGGGCGAGCAGAAGGCGACGCAACTCACACTTCCCTGGGGGGGAGGGCGAGGTAGGCCAAGCTGAAGCGCAATGAACTGCTTCAGCTGACGCTCACGCGTGGACAACCCGGGAGTGTAGATCAAGTGCAGCGTGACAGCGTCTAAGCCCAGACAAAAGGAGGAGGACCCCGGTGAAGGGAACGGAGACGCCGACGGCTGCGGATGATGCTGCTCTAGAGCTCGCGTCCGCGGGACCGTTGTGGCGGTCGGAGGAGTGGAGCTGCTTGACAGGGTCGAGGTGTCAGGGGCGGCGACCGCTACGGTGGCAGAGGCGAGACGACACTCCCGCTGGCGACACATAGTGGCGATGACACGCCCCTCATCCATCGGTAGTGGGCACGTGTACCACCGGTACCCTGCTTGAGGCGGGACTCCAGATGAGCTTCCTCAATCTTGAGGATGAGCTTGTATGCCCAGCGCATGAGGGTACCCTAGGCCGTCATGGTGGAGACGATATCCTAGGAGTAGTGCACAAAGATGTCCGTGTACATGCTGGTGGCACCGCACTTGATGGTGAGGAGCGCGACCAGAGGGGGTGGAGCAAAGGTGCCGAGGCGACGGAGGATGTCCTCAGCCCGCTGCGATTAAGCGGTGACTGTCTCGTTCTCCCCCATGTGGAGGGAGTTGAACTCCCGCAGCAGACGGCTCGTCTCAGCCTCGCTGGATAGGCGATGGGGATGGGTGAGAAAGTGCCACATGGGTGCAGGGTCTGGGGTGCCACCGGCAGTGAAGTCACCGAGAAAGGGCTCTACGGCTAGGCGGGAAGCCGGAGGAGCGACGGGGACAAGGGCGCGTATGGCGCGACTAGCGTCATATAGCTGGTTGGCCTGAGTGGAGTCGTACGGAAGGGTGTAATAGGTCCGCAAGCCTTCACCCTACATGGAGATGCGGAAGCTGAGCTCCGAGCTCTAGAACTGCTCGCCAACCTGAAGTGGCGGGGGCGGCGTCTCAAAATCCTTTTGGCTACGACCGGCGCCCAGAGTGGAGCCAAGGACGGAGGTCACTGTCTACCGCTGGCATTGAGTCTGTTGCTGTGCCAGGTAATGCGTGGTAGCGGACACAGTGCGGCTGGCGTGTCCAAGAGGAATGAATGGCGGCAGGGCATAGGTGGGAGTCTATGAGGCCAGTGGTTGTAATGCTCCAAGCTACTGCGTTAAGGCAGCGAGCTGCTGCTGAATGACAGCCAGGCGGTCACGGGTGCCAGCGACAATGCCTATGGGCTGCTGCTACTGTTACTGCTGCTGCTGCTGCTGGTGATGCTACTACTGCTACTGCTCATGCTACTGCTGCTGCTTGTGCTGCTACTGCTGATACTACAACTGATTCTGTTGCTACTGCTATAGCTACTCTAGGAAAGGGGGCGATCCCTTTATGGGGTTCCCCCAATAGAGGAGGACCGCTCCCCACTAGGGCTGTTAGCCATTGTGGGTTTTTGTGCCCTCTCATGTTTTTTTTTCTCTTTTTTTGTGTGTGGTGCTGATGCAGTAGTGATATCAGCCTAGGACGGCTTACATCAACAGCTGCTGCAACGTCATCTTCATGGCTGCTGCTGCACAGTTTCTTCTTCCCTACCCCCCTTTTTTTTGGTGTGTTCATGACGTTAGTAGTGACGTCAGTAATGACATGAGTGGCAGGATGCTGACGTCAGCAGCGGCTGTTGTTGGGGCTGCTGCTACGTGGCTACAGCGGCTACTGTTATTGATGCCGCTGTTTATTGTTGTTGCTCCTGTTGCCAGTGCTTGGCACTACAACTCCTCTTGCTAATGCTATTGCGGCTACAACTCCTGTTGCAACTGTTGTTATTTCTGTTACTATTACTGTGATTGCTCTTGTCGCAGTAACTGCTGCTACTACTACTACGTACTACAACGGCTGCTGTGGCTGCTGCAATAGCTATGGCAGGTTTGATTGGGGTGGGGGAATTTTTCTCTTCGTTTTTTTCTTCTTTTTCATCTGTCACAGCGAGCTTCAGTGCTCGCTATGGGTAGTGGGCTACGAGTAATGAGCTCGCTGCTTGCAGGCAGCAGTCTGCTACTCACTGCGAGAAGCGGGCTCGCTCCTTGCAGCCCGTCAATCGTGGCAAGAGGCGAGTTGCGAGTAGCAACAGCTGCTGCTGGGTGCTGCCGGCTGCTGCTCACTGATGCCGCTACTACAGCCGGCTACTACTGCTGCTTGCTGCTACGGATGCTGTAGCTTGCTGCTACTACTACTCGCTACTGCTACTAGTGCTTGCTGCCATCGCTACCATGCTTTGAGTTGCTGCTACTGGCCGCCACTTCTGCTTTCTACTGCGGGCTGCTATTGCTGGGAGCTGTTGTGAGCTACTACTGCTGCTGGCTGCTGCTGGTGAACGTAGCTACTGCTAGCTGCTACTGCCACTGCTTGCTGCTGTTGCCTACCGCTAATGCTGCTCGCTCGTGCCAGTCACTGCACTTGGGTGACGTTGCCGCGTGCGTCATCGCCTGTAGGTGTCAGACGCGGCCTGCCGCTTACCTCCTCGCGTCACGCGTGGGGGGTCAGTTCTGCTGGAAAAACCTGGCAGCATTTCCCCTGGCCCAATGGCCGTGGGAAAAAATCTGACGCCGCTACCAGGTGGGTCAATGCTGCCGGAAGAGAATCCGGCAGCATTTCCCCTACATTGGCGCATATGGGGGTTCGCCGGCGTTGTCTGGCACCTGTACGTCAGCCTTCTGCTACTGCTCCTATGCTCTGGCTATGATACCAAATTGGAGAAGCTAGGCAAAAGGTTGGGGCAACAACGTTGTTGATGCAGCGTGTGGGCTTCCACGCTTGTTGCTTAAGTCTAGTGCCCCCTTAGTCTGCTGCTCTAGAGTCTAAGTCTGGAAGCTCTTGGTTTGTTACTAACAAACGCGCGCCAGTGTTAGCGCCAGAAAGCATCTGAAAACTGGAAGTGGCTGATTATGAATGAAGAATAAGCAACAATGGGAGACCCCTCCAAGGTCTAGCTCCCCCCATAGCTCTGTAGGGCTTGTTACTCAGCTAACGAGCCAATCAGAAAATAGACCTAGACCTATTTTCTGGCAGGCAGGGTTTTCTCGGTGAGCCCTACTTCACGGCCGACAGCCCAAAACCGTGGCGTCGTCCGCTTTGCCTGAAACCTGGACCATACCATAATACGGATTCTATGAACGCAGTCGTGCGGTCAGAAACAGCTACAAAAATAGCAAGAAAGAGCTATGGCTGCCCGAACCCAGGCATTGCCTATGATGGTCCATGATGCCAAACAGTGCCACGCAACATGAGACATGGACCCTAGGCAGAGCATGACGCTACAGATGCAATGGTACAGTCAGATCCAATGCCTGATGCATGCAGACATCATTTGTGGTGACAGTGACCGCCGGCGGCCCGACCGTCGAGGAGGCATGCCGATGGAGCTGAGCACATTGCCGAAGAGAGGAGGCTCCAACGAACTGCGAGTAGGCCTCAACTTGCGTTGGCTCCACCGGACGATACTCTAACAGCGTCAAGTCTCGCCATCAATCATATGCACGCCAATGTACACAAGCCGGGAGGACACAACAAAGCACAATGAGGATGCGCAAAATCCAACACAGGAGTGTCATCCGGTGGAGCCGATGTACGCTGAGGCCTACACGTAGTTTGCTGGAGCTTCCTCCCTGCGGAAACGTGGTGAGCTCTATCGAAAGGCTTCCTCGGTGGTCGGGCTATAGTCATTGCTTCTGCTGATGCTGTATGCATGCGTCCAACGCTAGATCTGACTATACTATTGTGTCTGTAGCGTCATGCTCTGTCTAGGGTCTATGTCTCATTTTGCGTGGCACTGTTTGGCATCATGGACCACCGTAGGTACTGCCTGGGTTCGGGCAGCCATAACTCTTCACTGCTGTTTTTCTAGCTGATTCTGACCACACGACTGCGTTTGCAGCGTTGCTATTATGGTATGGTCGTTTTAGGCAAAACGGACGACGCCCAGGTCTTGGGCTGTCAGCCATATGGCAGGGCTAACCGAGAAAATCCTGCATGCCATAAACCATGTCTAGGTCTTTTTTGTGATTGGCCGGTTAGCTCGGTAAAAAACTCTACAGAGATGGGGAGGAGCTACAACTTGGAGGGGTCTCCCATTGTTGTTCATTCTTCATTCCTAGTCAGTCACTTTCAGTTTCCAGCTGCTTTCTGGCGTTAACACTAGGGCGAGCATTTCTCAGTAACAAACCCAGAGCATCCAGACTTCAAGTCTAGAGTGGCAGACTGAGGGGGCAGCAGACTAACCAACGAGCGTGGAAGCCCACACGCTGCATCAATAACATTGCTACCCCAACATAGTGCCTAGCATTTTTAGCTTGGTATCAAAGCCGGAGCGTAGCAGGAGCAGCAAAAGACTGGCGTACAGGTCCCAGACAACGTCGGTGGACCCCGATACGCGTCAGTGCAGGGGAAATGCTGCCAGATTTTTTTCTGGCAACATTGACCCGCCTGGTGGCGGTGTCAGATCTTTTTTCCCACGGCCACTAGGCAAAGGGAAATAGTGCCGGATTTTGGTCGGCAGTCATGACCCCCACGCGTGACGTAACGAGGTCAGCGGCTAGCAACGTCACGCATCGCGACAACGACGCACGTGGCAATGTTACCGAGGTGCAATAACTGGCAGTAGTAGCAAGTAGCAGTAGCAGCCCACATCAGTAGCAGCAGTAGCTTGTAGCAGGAGCGGGCAGTGGCAGCAGCAGCCATGAGTAGTTGTGCGGAGTAGAAGCACCTAGCGACAGCAGCAGCTCACACCATCTCGCAGTAACAGGAGCCCGCAGCAGTAGTAGCTAGCAGCAGCAGCTCGTAGTAGCAGTAGTAGCGGTTGCGAGCAGGAGATGTAGTAGCGAACAGGAATAGCAGCAGGTTGCAGTAGTAGTAAGAGCGAGCAGCAACAGTAGTTGGCTGTAGCAACAGAAACAACGAGCAGCAGGCTGGTAGCAGCCAGAAGCAGCAGCAGCTAGCAGCAACTGCTGCAACAGCAGCCAGCAGCAATAGTAGCTACTGCTACTTGAAGCCCGCTGCTTGCCACGAGGAGCGAGCTGCAAGTAGCAAGCTCGCTGCTCGCAATGAGCAATGAAATACAAGCAGCGATCAACGAGCTCGGTGCTCACAATTCGCTGCTCACAACGAGCAGGGAGATCACTTTGACCAACAAAAAGAAGAAAAAAAAAAGCAATCCCCTACCCCACTAGCGGCTTTGCAGCGGCTGCAGCCACTACCATAGCCGCTATAGTAGCCACACCAGACATAGCAGCACGCAGCAGTGCAGCACCAGCAGCAGTAGCAGCAACAGCAGTTGCTGCTGCAAGAGTAGTCGTAGCAATAGTAGCAGCCGCAGCCGCCACACCAACAGCACCTGCATTAGTAGCAGTTGCCGCTACTGTACCAATGACCACAGTAGCAGCAGAAGCACCCACAGTAGCTACTACAACAGGAGACCAACAGCAGCAGTAGCTGCGGTAGTAGCAGCGACTGTAGCAGGAGTAACAGCTACCCTACAACTGACACATCAGCAGCCCTAGCACCAGCGAATGTTGCCATCAGCAGTCGTTATTTGACATCACTACTGACGTCATTGCTGACGTAATCAGCAAGAAAATAATGAAAAAGGAGGAAAGCAGGGAAACACTCTACAATAGCCACCCTGTAAAACGGAGCAAGAGCTGAAGACGTCGGCCATCCTAGGCTGACGTCACTGGTGACATCAGCAACACAAAAAAAAGAGGAGGGGAGTACCAAAAGCCACCATGGCTAACAACCCCAGTGGGGAGGGGTCCTCCTCTATTGGGGGGACCCCTAGCCCCCCTTTTTTGTAGTAGCTACAGCACTTGCAACAATAGCAGTAGCAGCAGCATCAGCAACAATAGCAGCAGCAGTAGCAATAGTAGGAGCAACAGCAGCAGGAACAACAACAATAACAACAGCAATAGCATCAACATCAGTCTACACGCTTTGTTGCCGACGCCTCCGACCCCCTAGCTGCCATTCGATAGGAGCTTCTTGCACTAACACAACAACTTAAAGCATTGCAGTCGTTGGCATCAAAAACTCACACTAGTGCCCCGTCGCCTTTCCTTCCCCTCGGCACGCCAGCCCCGCTGTGTCTGCTGCCAAGCACTACTTGGCACGGGAGCAGGCTCAGCGGTAGGGACAGACAGTGACTTCAGTCCTTGGACCCACTCTGGGTGCCAGCCATAGGCCAAAGGACTTTGAGACCCCACCCCCGCCGCTTTAGGCCAGGGAGCAGTTCCGGAGTTGGGAACTCAGTTTCCGCATTTGGGCACAGGGTGAGGGCGTGTGGGCGTACTACACCCTTCCGTACGACTCTATCCAGGCCGACCAGCTATATCTATATCTATATCTATATCTATATCTATATCTATATCTATATCTATATCTATATCTATATCTATATCTATATCTATATCTATATCTATATCTATATCTATATCTATATCTATATCTAT
>SZWC01012489.1:59453-85749 GCA_023375785.1 Penium margaritaceum | reverse complement strand
TCGTCAGAACCATTGTGGTCAGAAACACATTGGTCAGAAACACAGTTGTAAGAAACACATTGGTCAGAAACCCATTGGTCAGAAACTCATTGGTCAGAAACACAGCGGTCAGAAACACAGTGCTCAGCAGTAGAGTGCTCAGAAACACAGTGATTAGAAACACAGTGGTCAGAAACACAGTGGTCTGAAACACGCTGGTCAGAAACGCAGTGGTCACAAACACAGTGGTCATAAACACATTGGTCAGAAACACAGTGCTCAGAAACACACTGGCCAGAAACACAGTGGTGAGAAACACAGTGGTCGTGAACACACTCGTCAGAAACACAGTGCTCAGCAGTAGAGTGCTCAGAAACACACTGGCCAGAAACACAGTGGTGAGAAACACAGTGGTCGTGAACACACTCGTCAGAAACACAGTGCTCAGCAGTAGAGTGCTCAGAAACACACTGGCCAGAAACACAGTGGTGAGAAACACAGTGGTCGTGAACACACTCGTCAGAAACACAGTGCTCAGCAGTAGAGTGCTCAGAAACACACTGGCCAGAAACACAGTGGTGAGAAACACAGTGGTCGTGAACACACTCGTCAGAAACACAGTGCTCAGCAGTAGAGTGCTCAGAAACACACTGGCCAGAAACACAGTGGTGAGAAACACAGTGGTCGTGAACACACTCGTCAGAAACACAGTGCTCAGCAGTAGAGTGCTCAGAAACACACTGGCCAGAAACACAGTGGTGAGAAACACAGTGGTCGTGAACACACTCGTCAGAAACACAGTGCTCAGCAGTAGAGTGCTCAGAAACACACTGGCCAGAAACACAGTGGTGAGAAACACAGTGGTCGTGAACACACTCGTCAGAAACACAGTGCTCAGCAGTAGAGTGCTCAGAAACACACTGGCCAGAAACACAGTGGTGAGAAACACAGTGGTCGTGAACACACTCGTCAGAAACACAGTGCTCAGCAGTAGAGTGCTCAGAAACACACTGGCCAGAAACACAGTGGTGAGAAACACAGTGGTCGTGAACACACTCGTCAGAAACACAGTGCTCAGCAGTAGAGTGCTCAGAAACACACTGGCCAGAAACACAGTGGTGAGAAACACAGTGGTCGTGAACACACTCGTCAGAAACACAGTGCTCAGCAGTAGAGTGCTCAGAAACACACTGGCCAGAAACACAGTGGTGAGAAACACAGTGGTCGTGAACACACTCGTCAGAAACACAGTGCTCAGCAGTAGAGTGCTCAGAAACACACTGGCCAGAAACACAGTGGTGAGAAACACAGTGGTCGTGAACACACTCGTCAGAAACACAGTGCTCAGCAGTAGAGTGCTCAGAAACACACTGGCCAGAAACACAGTGGTGAGAAACACAGTGGTCGTGAACACACTCGTCAGAAACACAGTGCTCAGCAGTAGAGTGCTCAGAAACACACTGGCCAGAAACACAGTGGTGAGAAACACAGTGGTCGTGAACACACTCGTCAGAAACACAGTGCTCAGCAGTAGAGTGCTCAGAAACACACTGGCCAGAAACACAGTGGTGAGAAACACAGTGGTCGTGAACACACTCGTCAGAAACACAGTGCTCAGCAGTAGAGTGCTCAGAAACACACTGGCCAGAAACACAGTGGTGAGAAACACAGTGGTCGTGAACACACTCGTCAGAAACACAGTGCTCAGCAGTAGAGTGCTCAGAAACACACTGGCCAGAAACACAGTGGTGAGAAACACAGTGGTCGTGAACACACTCGTCAGAAACACAGTGCTCAGCAGTAGAGTGCTCAGAAACACACTGGCCAGAAACACAGTGGTGAGAAACACAGTGGTCGTGAACACACTCGTCAGAAACACAGTGCTCAGCAGTAGAGTGCTCAGAAACACACTGGCCAGAAACACAGTGGTGAGAAACACAGTGGTCGTGAACACACTCGTCAGAAACACAGTGCTCAGCAGTAGAGTGCTCAGAAACACACTGGCCAGAAACACAGTGGTGAGAAACACAGTGGTCGTGAACACACTCGTCAGAAACACAGTGCTCAGCAGTAGAGTGCTCAGAAACACACTGGCCAGAAACACAGTGGTGAGAAACACAGTGGTCGTGAACACACTCGTCAGAAACACAGTGCTCAGCAGTAGAGTGCTCAGAAACACACTGGCCAGAAACACAGTGGTGAGAAACACAGTGGTCGTGAACACACTCGTCAGAAACACAGTGCTCAGCAGTAGAGTGCTCAGAAACACACTGGCCAGAAACACAGTGGTGAGAAACACAGTGGTCGTGAACACACTCGTCAGAAACACAGTGCTCAGCAGTAGAGTGCTCAGAAACACACTGGCCAGAAACACAGTGGTGAGAAACACAGTGGTCGTGAACACACTCGTCAGAAACACAGTGCTCAGCAGTAGAGTGCTCAGAAACACACTGGCCAGAAACACAGTGGTGAGAAACACAGTGGTCGTGAACACACTCGTCAGAAACACAGTGCTCAGCAGTAGAGTGCTCAGAAACACACTGGCCAGAAACACAGTGGTGAGAAACACAGTGGTCGTGAACACACTCGTCAGAAACACAGTGCTCAGCAGTAGAGTGCTCAGAAACACACTGGCCAGAAACACAGTGGTGAGAAACACAGTGGTCGTGAACACACTCGTCAGAAACACAGTGCTCAGCAGTAGAGTGCTCAGAAACACACTGGCCAGAAACACAGTGGTGAGAAACACAGTGGTCGTGAACACACTCGTCAGAAACACAGTGCTCAGCAGTAGAGTGCTCAGAAACACACTGGCCAGAAACACAGTGGTGAGAAACACAGTGGTCGTGAACACACTCGTCAGAAACACAGTGCTCAGCAGTAGAGTGCTCAGAAACACACTGGCCAGAAACACAGTGGTGAGAAACACAGTGGTCGTGAACACACTCGTCAGAAACACAGTGCTCAGCAGTAGAGTGCTCAGAAACACACTGGCCAGAAACACAGTGGTGAGAAACACAGTGGTCGTGAACACACTCGTCAGAAACACAGTGCTCAGCAGTAGAGTGCTCAGAAACACACTGGCCAGAAACACAGTGGTGAGAAACACAGTGGTCGTGAACACACTCGTCAGAAACACAGTGCTCAGCAGTAGAGTGCTCAGAAACACACTGGCCAGAAACACAGTGGTGAGAAACACAGTGGTCGTGAACACACTCGTCAGAAACACAGTGCTCAGCAGTAGAGTGCTCAGAAACACACTGGCCAGAAACACAGTGGTGAGAAACACAGTGGTCGTGAACACACTCGTCAGAAACACAGTGCTCAGCAGTAGAGTGCTCAGAAACACACTGGCCAGAAACACAGTGGTGAGAAACACAGTGGTCGTGAACACACTCGTCAGAAACACAGTGCTCAGCAGTAGAGTGCTCAGAAACACACTGGCCAGAAACACAGTGGTGAGAAACACAGTGGTCGTGAACACACTCGTCAGAAACACAGTGCTCAGCAGTAGAGTGCTCAGAAACACACTGGCCAGAAACACAGTGGTGAGAAACACAGTGGTCGTGAACACACTCGTCAGAAACACAGTGCTCAGCAGTAGAGTGCTCAGAAACACACTGGCCAGAAACACAGTGGTGAGAAACACAGTGGTCGTGAACACACTCGTCAGAAACACAGTGCTCAGCAGTAGAGTGCTCAGAAACACACTGGCCAGAAACACAGTGGTGAGAAACACAGTGGTCGTGAACACACTCGTCAGAAACACAGTGCTCAGCAGTAGAGTGCTCAGAAACACACTGGCCAGAAACACAGTGGTGAGAAACACAGTGGTCGTGAACACACTCGTCAGAAACACAGTGCTCAGCAGTAGAGTGCTCAGAAACACACTGGCCAGAAACACAGTGGTGAGAAACACAGTGGTCGTGAACACACTCGTCAGAAACACAGTGCTCAGCAGTAGAGTGCTCAGAAACACACTGGCCAGAAACACAGTGGTGAGAAACACAGTGGTCGTGAACACACTCGTCAGAAACACAGTGCTCAGCAGTAGAGTGCTCAGAAACACACTGGCCAGAAACACAGTGGTGAGAAACACAGTGGTCGTGAACACACTCGTCAGAAACACAGTGCTCAGCAGTAGAGTGCTCAGAAACACACTGGCCAGAAACACAGTGGTGAGAAACACAGTGGTCGTGAACACACTCGTCAGAAACACAGTGCTCAGCAGTAGAGTGCTCAGAAACACACTGGCCAGAAACACAGTGGTGAGAAACACAGTGGTCGTGAACACACTCGTCAGAAACACAGTGCTCAGCAGTAGAGTGCTCAGAAACACACTGGCCAGAAACACAGTGGTGAGAAACACAGTGGTCGTGAACACACTCGTCAGAAACACAGTGCTCAGCAGTAGAGTGCTCAGAAACACACTGGCCAGAAACACAGTGGTGAGAAACACAGTGGTCGTGAACACACTCGTCAGAAACACAGTGCTCAGCAGTAGAGTGCTCAGAAACACACTGGCCAGAAACACAGTGGTGAGAAACACAGTGGTCGTGAACACACTCGTCAGAAACACAGTGCTCAGCAGTAGAGTGCTCAGAAACACACTGGCCAGAAACACAGTGGTGAGAAACACAGTGGTCGTGAACACACTCGTCAGAAACACAGTGCTCAGCAGTAGAGTGCTCAGAAACACACTGGCCAGAAACACAGTGGTGAGAAACACAGTGGTCGTGAACACACTCGTCAGAAACACAGTGCTCAGCAGTAGAGTGCTCAGAAACACACTGGCCAGAAACACAGTGGTGAGAAACACAGTGGTCGTGAACACACTCGTCAGAAACACAGTGCTCAGCAGTAGAGTGCTCAGAAACACACTGGCCAGAAACACAGTGGTGAGAAACACAGTGGTCGTGAACACACTCGTCAGAAACACAGTGCTCAGCAGTAGAGTGCTCAGAAACACACTGGCCAGAAACACAGTGGTTAGAAGCACAGTGGTCAGAAATGCACTGGTCAGAAACATACTGGTCAGAAACACACTGGTCAGAAAAACACTGGTCAGAAACACAGTGGTCAGAAAGACAGTGGTCAGAAACACACTGGTCAGAAACACTGTGGTCAGAAACACACTGGTCAGAAACACGGTGGTCAGAACCACAGTGGTCAGAAACACACTGGTCAGAATCACAGTGGTCAGAAACACAGTGGTCAGAAACACACTGGCCAGAAACACAGTTGTCAGAAACACAGTAGTCATAAACACACTGGTCAGAAACACAGTGGTCAGAAACACACTGGTCAGAATCACAGTGGTCAGAAACACAGTGGTCAGAAACACACTGGCCAGAAACACAGTTGTCAGAAACACAGTAGTCATAAACACACTGGTCAGAAACACATTGGTCAGAAACACATTGGTTAGAAACAAACTAGTCAGAAACACAGTGGTAAGAAACACACTGGTCGGTAAAAAAGTGGTCAGAAACACAGGGGTCAGAAACACACTGGTCAGAAATACAGTGGTCAGAAACACACTCGTCAGAAACACATTGGTCAGAGACACGGTGGTCAGAAAGACACTGGTCTGAAACACAGTGGTCAGAAACACAATGATCAGAAACACAGTGGTCAGAAACTCATTGGTCCGAAACACAGTGATCGGAAGCACAGAGGTCATAAACACAGTGGTCAGAAACACAGTGGTCACAAACACAGTGGTCAGAAACACAGTGGTCAGAAGCACAGTGGTCAGACACACACTGGTCCAAAACACAGTGGTCAGAAACACACTGGTCAGAAACACAGTGGTCAGAAACATAGTCGTCAGAAACACTGTGGTCAGAAACTCAGTGGTCAGAAAGACAGCGGTCAGAAACACAGTGGTTAGACCACACTCATCAGAAACACAGTGGCCAGAAACACAGTTGTCTGAAACACACTGGTCAGAAACACACTCGTCAGAAACACACTGGTCAGACACACACTGGTCAGAAACACACTCGTCAGAAACACAGTCGTCAGAAACACACTGGTCAGACACACACTGGTCAGAAACACACTCGTCAGAAACACAGTCGTCAGAAACACACTGGTCAGACACACACTGGTCAGAAACACACTCGTCAGAAACACAGTCGTCAGAAACACACTGGTCAGACACACACTGGTCAGAAACACACTCGTCAGAAACACAGTCGTCAGAAACACACTGGTCAGACACACACTGGTCAGAAACACACTCGTCAGAAACACAGTCGTCAGAAACACACTGGTCAGACACACACTGGTCAGAAACACACTCGTCAGAAACACAGTCGTCAGAAACACACTGGTCAGACACACACTGGTCAGAAACACACTCGTCAGAAACACAGTCGTCAGAAACACACTGGTCAGACACACACTGGTCAGAAACACACTCGTCAGAAACACAGTCGTCAGAAACACACTGGTCAGACACACACTGGTCAGAAACACACTCGTCAGAAACACAGTCGTCAGAAACACACTGGTCAGACACACACTGGTCAGAAACACACTCGTCAGAAACACAGTCGTCAGAAACACACTGGTCAGACACACACTGGTCAGAAACACACTCGTCAGAAACACAGTCGTCAGAAACACACTGGTCAGACACACACTGGTCAGAAACACACTCGTCAGAAACACAGTCGTCAGAAACACACTGGTCAGACACACACTGGTCAGAAACACACTCGTCAGAAACACAGTCGTCAGAAACACACTGGTCAGACACACACTGGTCAGAAACACACTCGTCAGAAACACAGTCGTCAGAAACACACTGGTCAGACACACACTGGTCAGAAACACACTCGTCAGAAACACAGTCGTCAGAAACACACTGGTCAGACACACACTGGTCAGAAACACACTCGTCAGAAACACAGTCGTCAGAAACACACTGGTCAGACACACACTGGTCAGAAACACACTCGTCAGAAACACAGTCGTCAGAAACACACTGGTCAGACACACACTGGTCAGAAACACACTCGTCAGAAACACAGTCGTCAGAAACACACTGGTCAGACACACACTGGTCAGAAACACACTCGTCAGAAACACAGTCGTCAGAAACACACTGGTCAGACACACACTGGTCAGAAACACACTCGTCAGAAACACAGTCGTCAGAAACACACTGGTCAGACACACACTGGTCAGAAACACACTCGTCAGAAACACAGTCGTCAGAAACACACTGGTCAGACACACACTGGTCAGAAACACACTCGTCAGAAACACAGTCGTCAGAAACACACTGGTCAGACACACACTGGTCAGAAACACACTCGTCAGAAACACAGTCGTCAGAAACACACTGGTCAGACACACACTGGTCAGAAACACACTCGTCAGAAACACAGTCGTCAGAAACACACTGGTCAGACACACACTGGTCAGAAACACACTCGTCAGAAACACAGTCGTCAGAAACACACTGGTCAGACACACACTGGTCAGAAACACACTCGTCAGAAACACAGTCGTCAGAAACACACTGGTCAGACACACACTGGTCAGAAACACACTCGTCAGAAACACAGTCGTCAGAAACACACTGGTCAGACACACACTGGTCAGAAACACACTCGTCAGAAACACAGTCGTCAGAAACACACTGGTCAGACACACACTGGTCAGAAACACACTCGTCAGAAACACAGTCGTCAGAAACACACTGGTCAGACACACACTGGTCAGAAACACACTCGTCAGAAACACAGTCGTCAGAAACACACTGGTCAGACACACACTGGTCAGAAACACACTCGTCAGAAACACAGTCGTCAGAAACACACTGGTCAGACACACACTGGTCAGAAACACACTCGTCAGAAACACAGTCGTCAGAAACACACTGGTCAGACACACACTGGTCAGAAACACACTCGTCAGAAACACAGTCGTCAGAAACACACTGGTCAGACACACACTGGTCAGAAACACACTCGTCAGAAACACAGTCGTCAGAAACACACTGGTCAGACACACACTGGTCAGAAACACACTCGTCAGAAACACAGTCGTCAGAAACACACTGGTCAGACACACACTGGTCAGAAACACACTCGTCAGAAACACAGTCGTCAGAAACACACTGGTCAGACACACACTGGTCAGAAACACACTCGTCAGAAACACAGTCGTCAGAAACACACTGGTCAGACACACACTGGTCAGAAACACACTCGTCAGAAACACAGTCGTCAGAAACACACTGGTCAGACACACACTGGTCAGAAACACACTCGTCAGAAACACAGTCGTCAGAAACACACTGGTCAGACACACACTGGTCAGAAACACACTCGTCAGAAACACAGTCGTCAGAAACACACTGGTCAGACACACACTGGTCAGAAACACACTCGTCAGAAACACAGTCGTCAGAAACACACTGGTCAGACACACACTGGTCAGAAACACACTCGTCAGAAACACAGTCGTCAGAAACACACTGGTCAGACACACACTGGTCAGAAACACACTCGTCAGAAACACAGTCGTCAGAAACACACTGGTCAGACACACACTGGTCAGAAACACACTCGTCAGAAACACAGTCGTCAGAAACACACTGGTCAGACACACACTGGTCAGAAACACACTCGTCAGAAACACAGTCGTCAGAAACACACTGGTCAGACACACACTGGTCAGAAACACACTCGTCAGAAACACAGTCGTCAGAAACACACTGGTCAGACACACACTGGTCAGAAACACACTCGTCAGAAACACAGTCGTCAGAAACACACTGGTCAGACACACACTGGTCAGAAACACACTCGTCAGAAACACAGTCGTCAGAAACACACTGGTCAGACACACACTGGTCAGAAACACACTCGTCAGAAACACAGTCGTCAGAAACACACTGGTCAGACACACACTGGTCAGAAACACACTCGTCAGAAACACAGTCGTCAGAAACACACTGGTCAGACACACACTGGTCAGAAACACACTCGTCAGAAACACAGTCGTCAGAAACACACTGGTCAGACACACACTGGTCAGAAACACACTCGTCAGAAACACAGTCGTCAGAAACACACTGGTCAGACACACACTGGTCAGAAACACACTCGTCAGAAACACAGTCGTCAGAAACACACTGGTCAGACACACACTGGTCAGAAACACACTCGTCAGAAACACAGTCGTCAGAAACACACTGGTCAGACACACACTGGTCAGAAACACACTCGTCAGAAACACAGTCGTCAGAAACACACTGGTCAGACACACACTGGTCAGAAACACACTCGTCAGAAACACAGTCGTCAGAAACACACTGGTCAGACACACACTGGTCAGAAACACACTCGTCAGAAACACAGTCGTCAGAAACACACTGGTCAGACACACACTGGTCAGAAACACACTCGTCAGAAACACAGTCGTCAGAAACACACTGGTCAGACACACACTGGTCAGAAACACACTCGTCAGAAACACAGTCGTCAGAAACACACTGGTCAGACACACACTGGTCAGAAACACACTCGTCAGAAACACAGTCGTCAGAAACACACTGGTCAGACACACACTGGTCAGAAACACACTCGTCAGAAACACAGTCGTCAGAAACACACTGGTCAGACACACACTGGTCAGAAACACACTCGTCAGAAACACAGTCGTCAGAAACACACTGGTCAGACACACACTGGTCAGAAACACACTCGTCAGAAACACAGTCGTCAGAAACACACTGGTCAGACACACACTGGTCAGAAACACACTCGTCAGAAACACAGTCGTCAGAAACACACTGGTCAGACACACACTGGTCAGAAACACACTCGTCAGAAACACAGTCGTCAGAAACACACTGGTCAGACACACACTGGTCAGAAACACACTCGTCAGAAACACAGTCGTCAGAAACACACTGGTCAGACACACACTGGTCAGAAACACACTCGTCAGAAACACAGTCGTCAGAAACACACTGGTCAGACACACACTGGTCAGAAACACACTCGTCAGAAACACAGTCGTCAGAAACACACTGGTCAGACACACACTGGTCAGAAACACACTCGTCAGAAACACAGTCGTCAGAAACACACTGGTCAGACACACACTGGTCAGAAACACACTCGTCAGAAACACAGTCGTCAGAAACACACTGGTCAGACACACACTGGTCAGAAACACACTCGTCAGAAACACAGTCGTCAGAAACACACTGGTCAGACACACACTGGTCAGAAACACACTCGTCAGAAACACAGTCGTCAGAAACACACTGGTCAGACACACACTGGTCAGAAACACACTCGTCAGAAACACAGTCGTCAGAAACACACTGGTCAGACACACACTGGTCAGAAACACACTCGTCAGAAACACAGTCGTCAGAAACACACTGGTCAGACACACACTGGTCAGAAACACACTCGTCAGAAACACAGTCGTCAGAAACACACTGGTCAGACACACACTGGTCAGAAACACACTCGTCAGAAACACAGTCGTCAGAAACACACTGGTCAGACACACACTGGTCAGAAACACACTCGTCAGAAACACAGTCGTCAGAAACACACTGGTCAGACACACACTGGTCAGAAACACACTCGTCAGAAACACAGTCGTCAGAAACACACTGGTCAGACACACACTGGTCAGAAACACACTCGTCAGAAACACAGTCGTCAGAAACACACTGGTCAGACACACACTGGTCAGAAACACACTCGTCAGAAACACAGTCGTCAGAAACACAGTGGTCAGAAACACACTGATCAGAAACACACTGGTCAGAACCACAGTGGTCAGAAGCACAGTGGTCAGAAACACACTGGTCAGAAACACATTCATCAGAAACACACTGGTCAGAAACACAGTGGTCAGAAACACAGCGGTCAGAAACACAATGGTCAGAAACACACTGGTTAGAAACACAGTGGTCAAAAACACAGGTGTCAGAAACACACTGGTCAAAAACACAGTGGTCACAAACGCAGTGGTCCGAAACAGAGTGGTCAGAAACACATTGGTCAGAGACACAGTGGTCAGAAACACTGTGGTCAGAAACACAGTGGTCAGAAACACAGTTGTCAGAAGCATAGTGGTCATAAACACAGTGGTCAGACCCACAGAAGTCAGAAACACATTGGTCATAAACACAGTGGTAAGAAACTCAGTGGTCAGAAACACACTTGTCAAAAACACGGTGGTCAGAAATGCAGTGGTCAGAAACAAAGTGGTCAGAAACACATTGATCAAAGACACAGTGGTCAGAAACACAGTGGTCAGAAACACAGTGGTCAGAAACACGGTGGTCAGAAACACACTGGTCAGAAACACAGTGGTCAGAAACACGGTGGTCAGAAACACACTGGTCAGAAACACACTGGTCAGAAACACAGTGGTCAGAAACACACTGGTCAGAAACACAGTGGTCAGAAACACGGTGGTCAGAAACACACTGGTCAGAAACACACTGGTCAGAAACACAGTGGTCAGAAACACACTGGTCAGAAACACAGTGGTCAGAAACACACTGGTCAGAAACATAGTGGTCAGAAACACATTGGTCAGAATCACAGTGGTCAGACACACGCTGGTCCAAAACACAGTGGTCAAAAACACACTGGTCGGAAACACAATGGTCAGAAACACAATGGTCAGAAACACAGTGGTCAGAAACACATTGGTCAGAATCACAGTGGTCAGACACACGCTGGTCCAAAACACAGTGGTCAAAAACACACTGGTCGGAAACACAATGGTCAGAAACACAATGGTCAGAAACACAGTGGTCAGAAACACAGTGGTCAGAAACACCGCGGTCAGAAACAAAGTGGCCAGAAACACATTCGTCAGAAACACACTGGTCAGAAACACAGTAGTCAGAAACACAGAGGTCAGAAACACAGTGGTAAACTCACACTGGTTAGAAAGACAGTGGTCAGAAACACACTGGTCAGAAACACAGTGGTCATAAACACAGTGGTCAGAAGCACAGTGGTCAGAAACACACTGGCCCGAAACACAGTGGTCAGAAACCCACTGGTCAGAAACACAGTAGTCAGAAACACAGTGGTCAGAAACACACTGGCCCGAAACACAGTGGTCAGAAACCCACTGGTCAGAAACACAGTAGTCAGAAACACAGTGGTCAGAAACACACTGGTCAGAAACACGGCGGACAGAAACACAGTGGTCAGAAACACACAAGTCTGATACACAGTGGTCATAAAGACAGTGGTCAGAAACACAGTGGTCAGAATCACACTGGTGAGAAACACATTGGTCAGAAACGCATCGGTCAGAAACGCATTGGTCAAAACACATTGGTCAGAAACACACTGGTCAGAAACACAGTGGTCAGAAACACACTGGTCAGAAACACAGTAGTCAGAAACACACTGGTCAGAAACACAGTGGTCAGAAACACACAGGCATGAAACACAGTGGTCAGAAACACAGTGGTCCGAAGCACAGTGGTCGGAAGCACACTGGTCCGAAACACAGTGGTCACAAGCACATTGGTCAGAAAAACAGTGGTCATAAACACAGAGGTCGGAAACACAGCGTTCGGAAACACAGTGGTCAAAAACACACTGGTCAGAATCACACTGGTCAGAAACATAGTGGTCATAAACGCACTAGTCAAAAATACAGTGGTCAGAAACACAGTGGTCAGAAAGACACTGGTCCGAAACACAATGGTCAGAAACACAGTGGTCCTAAAAACACAGGTCAGAAACACAGTGGTCAGAAACACACTGGTAAGAAACACAGTGGTCAGAAACACAGTGGTCAGAAGCACAGTGGTCAGAAACACACTGTTCCGAAACACAGTGGTCAGAAAGACAGTGGTCAGAAACACAGTGGTCAGAAACACACTGGTCAGAAACACAGTGGTGAGAAACGTACCAGTCAGAAACACATTGGTCAGAAACACAGTGGTCAGAAACACAGTGGTCAGAAACACAGTGGTCAGAAACACACTGGTCAGAAACACAGTGGTGAGAAACGTACCAGTCAGAAACACATTGGTCAGAAACACAGTGGTCAGAAACACAGTGGTCAGAAACACAATGGCCAGAAACACACTGGTAAGAAACACAGTGGTCAGAAGCACACTGGTCAGAAACAGAGTGGTCAGAAACACACTGGTCAGAAACACAGTGGTCAAAAACACAGTGGTCCGAAGCACAGTGGTCGGAAGCACACTGGTCCGAAACACAATGGTCATAAGCACACTGGTCAGAAAAACAGTGGTCAGAAACACAGTGGTCGGAAATGCAGTGGTCAGAAACAAAGTGGTCAGAAACACATTGGTCAAAGACACAGTGATCAGAAACACAGTGGTCAGAAACACAGTGGTCAGAAACACGGTGGTCAGAAACACACTGGTCAGAAACACAGTGGTCAGAAACACGGTGGTCAGAAACACAGTGGTCAGAAACACACAGGTCAGAAACACAGTGGTCAGAAACACACTGGTCAGAAACACAGTGGTCAGAAACACGGTGGTCAGAAACACAGTGGTCAGAAACACACAGGTCAGAAACACAGTGGTCAGAAACACACTGGTCAGAAACACAGTGGTCGGAAACACACTGGTCAGAAACACAGTGGTCAGAAACACATTGGTCAGAATCACAGTGGTCAGACACACGCTGGTCCAAAACACAGTGGTCAAAAACACACTGGTCGGAAACACAATGGTCAGAAACACAATGGTCAGAAACACAGCGGTCAGAAACACAGTGGTCAGAATAACACTTATCAGAAACACAGTGGCCAGAAACACATTCGTCAGAAACACACTGGTCAGAAACACAGTAGTCAGAAACACAGAGGTCAGAAATACAGTGGTAAACTCACACTGGTCAGAAAGACAGTGGTCAGAAACACACTGGTCAGAAACACAGTGGTCATAAACACAGTGGTCAGAAGCACAGTGGTCAGAAACACACTGGCCCGAAACACAGTGGTCAGAAACACAGAAGTCAGAAACACATTGGTCAGAAACACACTGGTCAGAAACACGGCGGACAGAAAAACGGCGGTCAGAAACACAGTGGTCAGAAAGATAGTGGTCAGAAAGACACTAGTCAGAGACACACTAGTCAGAAACACAGTGGTCAGGAACACAGTGTTTAGAAACACACTGGCTGGACACACAGTGGTCAGAAACACGGTGGTCAGAAACACAGTGGTCAGAAACACAGTGGTCAGAAACACACTGTTCCGAAACACACTGTTCAGAAACACACTGGTCAAAAACACAGTGGTCAGAAACACGGTGGTCAGAAACATTGTGGTCAGAAACACACTGGTCAGAAATACACTGGTCAGAAACACACTGGTCAGAAAGACAGTGGTCAGAAACACACTGGTCAAAAACACACTGGTAAGAACCACAGTGGTCAGAAGCACAGTGGTCAGAAACACACTGGCCAGAAACACAGTTATCAGAAACACACTGGTCAGAAACACAGTGGTCAGAAACACACTGGTCAAAAACACACTGGTAAGAACCACAGTGGTCAGAAGCACAGTGGTCAGAAACACACTGGCCAGAAACACAGTTATCAGAAACACACTGGTCAGAAACACAGTGGTCAGAAACACTGTGGTCAGAGACACAGTGGTCAGAAACACAGCGGTCAGAAACACAGTGGTCAGAAACACACTGGTCAGAAACAAATTGGTCAAAAACACAGTGTTCATAAACACGCTGGTAAAAAACACAGTGGTCAGAGACACAGTGGTCAGAAACACAGCGGTCAGAAACACAGTGGTCAGAAACACACTGGTCAGAAACAAATTGGTCAAAAACACAGTGTTCATAAACACGCTGGTAAAAAACACAGTGGCCAGAAACGCACTGGTCAGAAACAGAATGGTCAGAAACACATTGGTCAGAGACACAGTGGTCAGAAACACAGTGGTCAGAAACACAGTGGTCAGAAACACAGCTGTCAGAAGCACAGTGGTCAGAAACACATTGGTCAGAGACACAGTGGTCAGAAACACAGTGGTCAGAAACACAGTGGTCAGAAACACAGCTGTCAGAAGCACAGTGGTCAGAAACACAGTGGTCAGAACCACAGAAGTCAGAAACACATTGGTCATAAACACAGTGGTAAGAAACACAATGGTCAGAAACACACTTTTCAAAAACACAGTGGTCAGGAACGCAGTGGTTAGAAACAGAGTGGTCAGAAACACAGTGGTCAGAAACACGGTGGTCAGAAACACATTGGTCAGAAACACAGTGGTCAGAAACACGATGGTCAGAAACACACTGGTTAGAAACACACTGGTCAGAAACACAGTGGTCAGAGACTCACTGGTCAGAAACACCGTGGTCAGAAACACACTGGTCAGAATCACAGTGGTCAGAAACACAGTGGTCAGAAGCACAGTGGTCAGAAACACAGTGGTCAGAGACTCACTGGTCAGAAACACCGTGGTCAGAAACACACTGGTCAGAATCACAGTGGTCAGAAACACAGTGGTCAGAAGCACAGTGGTCAGGCACACACTGGTCCGACACACAGTGGTCGGAAACACACTGGTCAGAAACACAGTGGTCAGAAACACAGTGGTCAGAAACACAGTGTTCAAAAACACAGTTGTCAGAAAAACAGCGTTCTGAAACAAAGTGGTCAGAAAAACACTAATCAGAAACACAGTGGCCAGAAACACAGTCGTCAGAAACACACTGGTCAGAAACAAAGTAGTCAGAAACACACTGGTCAGAAACACACTGGTCAGAAACACAGTGGTCAGAAACACAGTGGTCAGAAACACAGTGGTCAGAAACACAGCGGTCAGAAACACAGTGGTCAGAAACAAAGTAGTCAGAAACACACTGGTCAGAAACACACTGGTCAGAAACACAGTGGTCAGAAACACAGTGGTCAGAAACACAGTGGTCAGAAACACAGCGGTCAGAAACACAGTGGTCAGAAACACACTAGTCAGAAACTCAGTGGTCAGAAACAAAGTAGTCAGAATCACACTGGTCAGAAACACAGTGGTCATAAATGCACTGGTCAGAAACACCGTGGTCAGAAACACAGTGGTCAAAAACACACTGGTCATAAACACAATGGTCAGAAATCAGTGGTCATAGAAACACAAGTCAGAAACACAGTGGTCAGAAACACAGTGGTCAGAAACACAGTGGTCAGAAACACAGTGGTCAGAAGCACAGTGGTCAGAAACACACTAGTCCGATACACAGTGGTCAGAAAGACAGTGGTCAGAAACACAGTGGTCAGAAACACAGTGGTCAGAAGCACACTGGTCAGAAACACAGTGGTCAGAAACACGGTGGTCAGAAACACACGGGTCAGAAACACAGTGGTCAGAAACGCACCAGTCAGAAACACATTGGTCAGAAACACAGTGGTCAGAAACACGATGGTCAGAAACACACTGGTTAGAAACACACTGGTCAGAAACACAGTGGTCAGAAGCACAGTGGTCAGACACACACTGGTCCGACACACAGTGGTCAGAAACACACTGGTCAGAAAGACAGTGGTCAGAAACACACTGGTCAGAAACACAGCGGTCAGAAACACAGTGGTCAAAAACACAGTGGTCAGAATCACACTGGTCAGAAACATAGTGGTCATAAACGCACTGGTCAGAAACACAGTGGTCAGAAACACGGTGGTCAGAAACACACGGGTCAGAAACACAGTGGTCAGAAACGCACCAGTCAGAAACACATTGGTCAGAAACACAGTGGTCAGAAACACGATGGTCAGAAACACACTGGTTAGAAACACACTGGTCAGAAACACAGTGGTCAGAAGCACAGTGGTCAGACACACACTGGTCCGACACACAGTGGTCAGAAACACACTGGTCAGAAAGACAGTGGTCAGAAACACACTGGTCAGAAACACAGCGGTCAGAAACACAGTGGTCAAAAACACAGTGGTCAGAATCACACTGGTCAGAAACATAGTGGTCATAAACGCACTGGTCAGAAACACAGTGGTCAGAAACACGGTGGTCAGAAACACACGGGTCAGAAACACAGTGGTCAGAAACGCACCAGTCAGAAACACATTGGTCAGAAACACAGTGGTCAGAAACACGATGGTCAGAAACACACTGGTTAGAAACACACTGGTCAGAAACACAGTGGTCAGAAGCACAGTGGTCAGACACACACTGGTCCGACACACAGTGGTCAGAAACACACTGGTCAGAAAGACAGTGGTCAGAAACACACTGGTCAGAAACACAGCGGTCAGAAACACAGTGGTCAAAAACACAGTGGTCAGAATCACACTGGTCAGAAACATAGTGGTCATAAACGCACTGGTCAGAAACACAGTGGTCAGAAACACGGTGGTCAGAAACACACGGGTCAGAAACACAGTGGTCAGAAACGCACCAGTCAGAAACACATTGGTCAGAAACACAGTGGTCAGAAACACGATGGTCAGAAACACACTGGTTAGAAACACACTGGTCAGAAACACAGTGGTCAGAGACTCACTGGTCAGAAACACCGTGGTTAGAAACACACTGGTCAGAATCACAGTGGTCAGAAACACAGTGGTCAGAAGCACACTGGTCAGAAACACAGTGGTCAGAAACACACTGGTCAGAAACACAGTGGTCAGAAACACAGTGGTCCGAAGCACAGTGGTCATAAGCACACAGGTCAGAAAAACAGTGGTCAAAAACACAGTGGTCGGAAACACATTGGTCAGAAACACAACGGCAGAAACACAGTGGTCAGAACCACACTGGTCAGAAACACAGTGGCCAGAAACATCAGAAACACAAACACGCTGGTCAGAAACACAGTGGTCAGAAACACACTGGTCAGAAACACACTGGTCAGAAAGACAGTGGTCAGAAACACAGTGGTCAGAAACACAGTGGTCAGAAACACAGTGGTCATAAACACAGTTGTCAGAAACACAGTGGTCAGAAACACAGTGGTCAGAAACACAGTGGTCAGAAATAAACTGTTCCGAAACACACTGTTCAGAAACACACTGATCAAAAACACAGTTGTCAGAAACACAGTGGTAAAAAACACAGTGGTCAGAAACACACTGGTCAGAAATACACTGGTCAGAAACACACTGGTCAGAAAGACAGTGGTCAGAAAGACACTGGTCAGAAACACACTGGTAAGAACCGCACTGGTCAGAAGGACAGTGGTCAGAAACACACTGGCCAGAAACACCGTGATCAGAAACACACTGGTCAGAAACATAGTGGTCAGAAACACAGTGGTCAGAGACACAGTGGTCAGAAACACAGCGGTCAGAAACACAGTGGTCAGAAACACACTGGTCAGAAACACAGTGGTCAAAAACACAGTGGTCAGAAACATGCTGGTAAAAAACACAGTGGTCAGAAACGCAGTGGTCAGAAACAGAGTGGTCAGAAACACATTGGTCAGAGACACAGTGGCCAGAAACACAGTGGTCAGAAACACAGTGGTCAGAAACACAGTTGTCAGAAGCACAGTGGTCAGAAACACAGTGGTCAGAACCACAGAAGTCAGAAACACATTGGTCATAAACACAGTGGTAAGAAACACAATGGTCAGAAACACACTGGTCAGAAACGCACTGGTCAGAAACACACTGGTCAGAAACGCACTGGTCAGAAACACACTGGTCAGAAACGCACTGGTCAGAAACACACTGGTCAGAAACGCACTGGTCAGAAACACACTGGTCAGAAACGCACTGGTCAGAAACACACTGGTCAGAAACGCACTGGTCAGAAACACACTGGTCAGAAACGCACTGGTCAGAAACACACTGGTCAGAAACGCACTGGTCAGAAACACACTGGTCAGAAACGCACTGGTCAGAAACACACTGGTCAGAAACGCACTGGTCAGAAACACACTGGTCAGAAACGCACTGGTCAGAAACACACTGGTCAGAAACGCACTGGTCAGAAACACACTGGTCAGAAACGCACTGGTCAGAAACACACTGGTCAGAAACGCACTGGTCAGAAACACACTGGTCAGAAACGCACTGGTCAGAAACACACTGGTCAGAAACGCACTGGTCAGAAACACACTGGTCAGAAACGCACTGGTCAGAAACACACTGGTCAGAAACGCACTGGTCAGAAACACACTGGTCAGAAACGCACTGGTCAGAAACACAGTGGTCAGAAACACAGTGGTCAGAAACACAGTGTTCATAAACACAGTTGTGACAAACACTGCGTTCTGAAATAAAGTGGTCAGAAAAACACTAATCAGAAACACAGTGGCCAGAAACACAGTCGTCAGAAACACACTGGTCAGAAACACAGTGGTCAGAAACACACTGGTCAGAAACACAGTGGTCAGAAACACAGCGGTCAGAAACACAGTGGTCAGAAACAAACTAGTCAGAAACTCAGTGGTCAGAAACACAGTAGTCAGAATCACACTGGTCAGAAACACAGTGGTCATAAATGCACTGGTCAGAAACACCGTGGTCAGAAACACAGTGGTCAGAAACACACTGGTCAGAAACACAATGGTCAGAAATCAGTGGTCATAAAAACACAAGTCAGAAACACAGTGGTCAGAAACACAGTGGTCAGAAACACAGTGGTCAGAAACACAGTGGTCAGAAGCACAGTGGTCAGAAACACACTAGTCCGATACACAGTGGTCAGAAAGACAGTGGTCAGAAACACAGTGGTCAGAAACACAGTGGTCAGAAGCACAGTGGTCAGAAACACACTAGTCCGATACACAGTGGTCAGAAAGACAGTGGTCAGAAACACAGTGGTCAGAAACACACTGGCAAGAAACACAGTGGTCAGAAACACAGTGGTCCGAAGCACAGTGGTCGGAAGCACACTGGTCCGAAACACAGTGGTCACACGCACACTGGTCAGAAAAACAGTGGTCATAAACACAGTGGTCGGAAACACAGTGGTCAGAAACACAGCGGTCAGAAACACAGTGGTCAGAACCACACTGGTCAGAGACGCAGTGGCCAGAAACACAGTGGTCAGAAACACACTGGTCAAAAACACAGTGGTCAGAAACACACTGGTCAAAAAGACAGTGGTCAGAAACACAGTGGTCAATAACACAGTGGTCAGAATCACACCGGTCAGAAACATAGTGGTCATAAACGTAAGGGTGCACACTAAAAGACGAGAATCGAATACAGGAATCGAGGTTCCAATTCGAGGATTCGGAATCGTAATGGAATCAAGATTCGTCACTTTGTATGTGGGGTATATATGTTATGGAGAGCATAGGCATGTACCTATATGTTTCAAGTGAGAACTATAAAAAAACACAATCATACATACCTAGTAACGTCATATATGGCATGTTAAACAAGACAATAAGCATGTGATGTAGCACTTTTCTGTTATTTTTGGTACTGTATGTTGGCATGGATACCTGAGAAAAGTGCAGAATCGATATTCCTGAATACAGGAATCGAGATTCCTTGAAATCGCAATTCCTGTATTGGGAATCGCTGTTCCGATACTTCAGGTCAGGACCGACTCGAGATTCCAAGTCCATGGCCAGAATCGGGAAAGTCGCGTGGCGTGCACCCTTACATAAACGCACTGGTCAAAAACACAGTGGTCAGAAACACAGTGGTCAGAAAGACACTGGTCCGAAACACAATGGTCAGAAACACAGTGGTCCTAAAAACACAGGTCAGAAACACAGTGGTCAGAAACACACTGATCAGAAACACAGTGGTCAGAAACACAGTGGTCAGAAAGACACTGGTCCGAAACACAATGGTCAGAAACACAGTGGTCCTAAAAACACAGGTCAGAAACACAGTGGTCAGAAACACACTGATCAGAAACACAGTGGTCAGAAACACAGTGGTCAGAAGCACAGTGGTCGAAAACACACTGTTCCGAAACACTGTGGTCAGAAAGACAGTGGTCAGAAACACGGTGGTCAGAAACACACGGGTCAGAAACACAGTGGTCAGAAACGCACCAGTCAGAAACACACTGGTCAGAAACACAGTGGTGAGAAGCACAGTGGTCCAAAGCACAGTGGTCGGAAGCACACTGGTCCGAAACACAGTGGTCATAAGCACACTGGTCAGAAAAACAGTGGTCTGAAACACAGTGGTCGGAAACACATCGGCCAGAAACAATACGGACATAAACACAGTGGTCAGAACCACACTGGTCAGAAACACAGCAGCCAGAAACACTGTGGTCAGAAGCACAGTGGTCAGAAACACACTGGCCAGAAACACAGTGATCAGAAAGACACTGGTCAGAAACACAGTGGCCATAAACACAGTGGTCAGAAACACAGTGGTCAGAAACACAGCGGTCAGAAACACAGTGGTCAGAAACACACTGGTCACAAACACAGTGGTCAAAAACACAGTGGTCAGAAACAGACTGGTAAAAAACACAGTGGTCAGAAACGCAGTGGTCAGAAACAGAGTGGTCAGAAACACATGGGTCAGAGACATAGTGGTCAGAAACACAGTGGTCAGAAACAGAGTGGTCAGAAACACATTTGTCAGAAGCACAGTGGTCAGAAACACAGTGGTCAGAACCACTGAATTCAGAAACACATTGGTCATGAACACAGTGGTAAGAAACACGGTGGTCAGAAACACACTTGTCAAAAACACAGTGGTCACAAACGCAGTGGTCAGAAACAGAGTGGTCAGAAACACATTGGTCAGAGACACAGTGGTCGGAAACACAGAGGTCAGAAACACAGTGGTCAGAAACACGGTGGTCAGAAACACATTGGTCAGAAACACAGTGGTCAGAAACAGAGTGGTCAGAAACACATTGGTCAGAGACACAGTGGTCGGAAACACAGAGGTCAGAAACACAGTGGTCAGAAACACGGTGGTCAGAAACACATTGGTCAGAAACACAGCGGTCAGAAACACGGTGGTCAGAAACACAGCGGTCAGAAACACAATGGTCGGAAACACACTGGTCAGAAACACACCGGTCAGAAACACAGTCGTCAGAAACACAGTGGTCAAAAACATTGTGGCCAGAAACACAGTGGTCAGAAACACAGTGGTCAGAAACACAGTGGTCATAAACACGGTGGTCAGAAACACACTGGTCAGTAACACAGTGGTCAGAAAAACAGTGGTCAGAAACACAGTGGTCAGAAACACACTGTTCCAAAACACACTGTTCAGAAACACACTGGTCAAAAACACAGTGGTCAGACACACAGTGGTCAGAAACACAGTGGTCAGAAACACACTGGTCAGAATTGCACTGGTCAGAAACACACTGGTCAGAAACACACTGGTAAGAACCACAGTGGTCAGAAGCACAGTGGTCAGAAACACACTGGCCAGAAACACAGTGATCATAAACACACTGGTCAGAAACACAGTGGCCAGAAACACAGTGGTCAGAAACACAGTGGTCAGAAACACAGCGGTCAGAACACAGTGGTCAGAAACACACTGGTCAAAAACACAGTGGTCAAAAACACAGTGGTCAGAAACACACTGGTAAAAAACACAGTGGTCAGAAACGCAGTGGTCAGAAACAGAGTGGTCAGAAACACATTGGTCAGAGACATAGTGGTCAGAAACACAGTGGTCAGAAACAGAGTGGTCAGAAACACAGTTGTCAGAAGAACAGTGGTCAGAAACACAGTGGTCAGAAACACACTTGTCAAAAACACAGTGGTCAGAAACAGAGTGGTCAGAAACACATTGGTAAGAGACATAGTGGTCGGAAACACAGTGGTCAGAAACACAATGGTCAGAAACACGGTGGTCAGAAACACGTTGGTCAGAAACACAGCGGTCAGAAACACGGTGGTCAGAAACACAGTGGTCAGAAACACATTGGTCTGAAACACAATGGTCGGAAACACACTGGTCAGAAACACACTGGTCAGAAACACAGTGGTCAGAAACACAGTGGTCAAAAACACAGTGGCCATAAACACAGTGGTCAGAAACACAGTGGTCAGAAACACAGTGGTCAGAAACACAGTGGTCAGAAACACAGTTGTCAGAAGCACGGTGGTCAGAAACACAGTGTTCAGAACCACTGAAGTCAGAAACACATTGGTCATAAACACAGTGGTAAGAAACACAGTGGTCAGAAACACACTTGTCAAAAACACAGTGGTCAGAAACGTAGTGGTCAGAAACAGAGTGGCGAGAAACACATTGGTCAGAGACACAGTGGTCGGAAACACAGTGGTCACAAACAAAGTGGTCAGAAACACAGTAGTCAGAAACACATTGGTCAGAAACACAGTGGTCAGAAACACAGTGGTCAGAAACACAGTGGTCAGAAACACACTGGTCAGAAACACAATGGTCGGAAACACACTGGTCAGGAACACACTGGTCGGAAACACAGTGGTCAGAAACACAGTGGTCAAAAACACGGTGGCCAGAAACACAGTGGTCAGAAACACAGTGGTCAGAAACACAGTGGTCAGAAACACAGTGGTCAGAAACACAATGTTCAGTAACACAGTGGTCAGAAACAAAGTGGTCAGAAACACAGTGGTCAGAAACACAGTGGTCAGAAACACAGTGGTCAGAAACAAAGTGGTCAGAAACACACGGGTCAGAAACACGGTGGTCAGAAACACAGGGTCATACACACAGAGGTCAGAAACTCACTGGTCAGAATCACAGCGGTCAGAAACACACTGGTCAAAAGCTCACTGGTCAGAAACACATTGGTTAGAAACACAGGGTCATACACACAATGGTCAGAAACACACTGGTCAGAAACACACTGGTCAGAAACACAGTGGTCAGAAACACAGTGGTCAGAAACACACTGGTCAGAAACATAGTGGTCATAATACACAGGTCAGAAACACAGTGGTCAGAAACACAGTGGTCAGAAACACAGTGGTCAGAAACACACTGGTCAGAAACATAGTGGTCATAATACACAGGTCAGAAACACAGTGGTCAGAAACACAGTGGTCAGAAACACACTGGTGAGAAACACAGTGGTCAGAAACACAATGGTCAGAAACACAGTGGTCAGAAACACAGTGGTCAGAAACACACCTGTCAGAAACACAGTGGTGAGAAACACAGTGGTCAGAAACACAGTGGTCAGAAACACACTGGTCAGAAACACAATGGTCGGAAACACACTGGTCAGGAACACACTGGTCGGAAACACAGTGGTCAGAAACACAGTGGTAAAAAACACAGTGGCCAGAAACACAGTGGTCAGAAACACAGTGGTCAGAAACACAGTGGTCAGAAACACAGTGGTCAGAAACACACTGTTCAGTAACACAGTGGTCAGAAACACAGTGGTCAGAAACACAGTGGTCAGAAACACAGTGGTCAGAAACACAGTGGTCAGAAACAAAGTGGTCAGAAACACACAGGTCAGAAACAGGGTGGTCAGAAACACAGGGTCATACACACAGTGGTCAGAAACACACTGGTCAGAAACACGGTGGTCACAAACACACAGTCAGAAACACAGTGGTCAGAAACACAGTCGTCAGAAACACACTGGTCAGAAACACGGTGGTCACAAACACACAGTCAGAAACACAGTGGTCAGAAACACAGTCGTCAGAAACACACTGGTCAGAAACACGGTGGTCACAAACACACAGTCAGAAACACAGTGGTCAGAAACACAGTCGTCAGAAACACACTGGTCAGAAACACGGTGGTCACAAACACACAGTCAGAAACACAGTGGTCAGAAACACAGTCGTCAGAAACACACTGGTCAGAAACACGGTGGTCACAAACACACAGTCAGAAACACAGTGGTCAGAAACACAGTCGTCAGAAACACACTGGTCAGAAACACGGTGGTCACAAACACACAGTCAGAAACACAGTGGTCAGAAACACAGTCGTCAGAAACACACTGGTCAGAAACACGGTGGTCACAAACACACAGTCAGAAACACAGTGGTCAGAAACACAGTCGTCAGAAACACACTGGTCAGAAACACGGTGGTCACAAACACACAGTCAGAAACACAGTGGTCAGAAACACAGTCGTCAGAAACACACTGGTCAGAAACACACTGATCAGAAACACACTGGTCAGAAACACAGTGGTCAGAAACACAGTGGTCAGAAACACAGTGGTCAGAAACACTGTGGTCAGAAACACAGTTGTCAGAAACGCAGTGGTCAGAAACACCGTGGTCATAAACACAATGGTCAGAAAGACATTTGTCAGAAACACACTGGTCAGAAACACACTGGTCAGAAACACAGTGATCAGAAACACACTGGTCCAAAACACACTGGTAAAAAACACAGTGGTCAGAAACACAGTGGTCAGAATCACAGTGGTCAGAAAGACAGTGGTCAGAACACAGTGGTCACAAATATAGTGGTCAGAAACACAGTGGTCAGAAACACACTGGTCAGAAACACAGTAGTCATGAACACAGTGGTCAGAAACAAAGTGGTCAGAAACACAGTGGTCAGAAACACAATGGTCATAAACACACTGGTCAGAAACACATTGGTCAGAAACACACTGGTCAGAAACACATTGGTCAGAAACACACTGGTCAGAAACACAGTGGTCAGAAACACACTGGTCAGAAACACGGTGGTCACAAACACACAGTCAGAAACACAGTGGTCAGAAACACAGTCTTCAGAAACACACTGGTCAGAAACACAGTGGTCAGAAACACAGTGGTCAGAAACACACTGCTCAGAAACACTCTGGTCAGAAAGACACTGGTCAGAAACACACTGGTCAGAAACACACTGGTCAGAAACACACTGGTCAGAAACACACAGGTCAGAGACACACTGGTCAGAAACACACTAGTCAGAAACACAGTGGTCAGAAACACATTGGTAAGAAACGCACTGGTCATAAAGACACTGGTCAGAAACAGAGTGGTCAGAAACACAGTGGTCAGAAACGTAGTGCTCAGAAACACAGTGGTCAGAAACACACTGGTCAAAAACAGTGGTCAGAAACACACTGGTCAGAAACACACTGGTCAGAAACACACTGGTCAGAAACACACTGGTCAGAGACACGTTGGTCTGAAACACACTGGTCAGAAACACACTGGTCAGAAACACACTGGTCAGAAACACACTGGTCATGAATACAGTGGTTAGACACACACTGGTCAGAAACACACTGGTCACAAACACACTGGTCAGAAACACAGTGGTCGGAAACACAGTGGTCAGAAACACAGTGGTCATAAACACACTGTGCATAAACACACATGGTCAGAAACACACTGGTCAGAAACACAGTGGTCAGAAACACACCAATCATAAACACAGTGGTCAGAAACACAGTGGTCAGAAACACA
>SZWC01012489.1:5851-45331 GCA_023375785.1 Penium margaritaceum | reverse complement strand
TGGTCAGAAACACAGTGGTCAGAAACACACTGGTCAGAAACACAGTGGCCATAAACACACTGTGCATAAACAAACTGGTCATAAACACACTGGTCAGAAATACAGTGGTCAGAAACACACCAATCAGAAACACAGCGGTCAGAAACACAGTGGTCAGAAACACAGCGATCAGAAACACAGTGGTGAGAAACACAGTGGTCAGAAAAACAGTGGTCAAAAACACAGTGGTCGGAAACGCAAGGGTCAGGAACACAGTGGTGAGAAAGACAGTGGTCAGAAACACAGTGGTCAGAAACACACTGGTCAGAAACCTACTGGTCAAAAACACAGTAGTGAGGAACACAATGCTCATAAACACAGTGGTCAGAAACACAGTGGTCAGAAACACATTGGTCATGAACACAGTGGTGAGAAACACACTGGTCAGAAACATAGTGGTAAGGAACACAGTGTACAAAAACATAGTGATCATAAATACATTGCTCAGTAACACACTGGTCAGAAACGAAGTGGTCAGAAGGACACTGGTCAGAAACGCAGTGGTCAGAAACACACTGGTCAGAAACACATTGGTCATGAACACGGTGGTCAGAAACACGGTGGTCAGAAACACAGTGGTTAGAAACACAGTGTACAGAAACACAGTGGTCAGAAACACACTGGTCAGAAACGCAGTTGTCACAAACTGACTGGTCAGAAACACTGTGTGCAGAAACACACTGGTGAGGAACACAGTGGTAAGAAACACACTGGTCAGAAACACCGCGGTCATAACCACAGTGGTCAGAAACACAGTTGTCAGAAATGCATTGGTCAGAAACACAGTGCTCAGAAACACAGTGGTCAGAAACACAGTGGTCAGAAACACACTGGTCAGAAACATTATGGTCGGAAACACACTGGTCAGAAACACACTGGTCAGAAACACATTGGTCATGGAAACAGTGGTCAAAACACAGTGGTCAGGAACACAGTGGTCAGAAACACAGTGGTCAGAAACTTACTGGTCAGAAACACAGTGGTCAGAAACACACTGGTCAGGAACACACTGGTCAGAAACACACTGGTCAGAAACACTAAGGTCAGAAACACACTGGTCAGAAACACACTGGTCAGAACCACGCTAGTCATAATGACACTGGTCAGAAACACAGTGGTCAGAAACACATTGGTCATGAACACAGTGGTGAGAAACACACTGGTCAGAAACACAGTGGTCAGGAACACAGTGTACAGAAACACAGTGGTCAGAAATACACTGCTCAGTAACACACTGGTCAGAAACACAGTGGTCAGAAAGACACTGGTCAGAAACACACTGGTCAGAAACACATTGGTCATGGAAACAGTGGTCAAAACACAGTGGTCAGGAACACAGTGGTCAGAAACACAGTGGTCAGAAACTTACTGGTCAGAAACACAGTGGTCAGAAACACACTGGTCAGGAACACACTGGTCAGAAACACACTGGTCAGAAACACTAAGGTCAGAAACACACTGGTCAGAAACACACTGGTCAGAACCACGCTAGTCATAATGACACTGGTCAGAAACACAGTGGTCAGAAACACATTGGTCATGAACACAGTGGTGAGAAACACACTGGTCAGAAACACAGTGGTCAGGAACACAGTGTACAGAAACACAGTGGTCAGAAATACACTGCTCAGTAACACACTGGTCAGAAACACAGTGGTCAGAAAGACACTGGTCAGAAACACACTGGTCAGAAACACATTGGTCATGGAAACAGTGGTCAAAACACAGTGGTCAGGAACACAGTGGTCAGAAACACAGTGGTCAGAAACTTACTGGTCAGAAACACAGTGGTCAGAAACACACTGGTCAGGAACACACTGGTCAGAAACACACTGGTCAGAAACACTAAGGTCAGAAACACACTGGTCAGAAACACACTGGTCAGAACCACGCTAGTCATAATGACACTGGTCAGAAACACAGTGGTCAGAAACACATTGGTCATGAACACAGTGGTGAGAAACACACTGGTCAGAAACACAGTGGTCAGGAACACAGTGTACAGAAACACAGTGGTCAGAAATACACTGCTCAGTAACACACTGGTCAGAAACACAGTGGTCAGAAAGACACTGGTCAGAAACACACTGGTCAGAAACACATTGGTCATGGAAACAGTGGTCAAAACACAGTGGTCAGGAACACAGTGGTCAGAAACACAGTGGTCAGAAACTTACTGGTCAGAAACACAGTGGTCAGAAACACACTGGTCAGGAACACACTGGTCAGAAACACACTGGTCAGAAACACTAAGGTCAGAAACACACTGGTCAGAAACACACTGGTCAGAAACACTAAGGTCAGAAACACACTGGTCAGAAACACACTGGTCAGAAACACACTGGTTTGAAACACCGTGGTCAGAAACACAGTGGTCAGAAGCACAGTGGTCAGTATCACACTGTTCAGAAAAACAGTGGTAAGAAACACACTGGTCAGAAACACACTGGTCAGAAACACACTGCTCAGAAATACACTGGTCAGAAACAAACTGGTCAGAAATACACTGATCAGAAACACAGTGGTCAGAAACACAGTGGTCAGACACACAGTGGTCAGAAACACAGTGGTCAGAAAGACAGTGGTCAGAAACACGGTGGTCACAAACACTGCGGTCAGAAACACAGTGGTCAGAAACACAGTGGTCAGAAACACACTGGTCAGGAACACACTGGTCAGAAACACACTGGTCAGAAACACACTGGTCAGAAACACATTGGTCATGGAAACCGTGGTCAAAACACAGTGGTCAGGAACACAGTGGTCAGAAACACAGTGGTCAGAAACACTGTGGTCAGAAAACACACTGGTGAGAAACACAGTGGTCAGAAACAACCTGGTCAAAGACACAATGGTCAGAAACACACTGGTCAGAAACACAGTGGTCACAAACACAGGGGTCAGAAACACAGCGGTCAGAAACATCGTGGTCATAATCACACTGGTCAGAAACACATTTCTCAGAAACACAGTGGTCAGCAACACACAGCTCAGAAACACAGCGGTCAGAAACACACTGCTCAGAAACACACTGGTCAGAAACACACTGGTCAGAACCACACTAGTGACAAACACAGTAGTCAGAAACACAGTGGTCAGAAACACAGTGGTCAGGAACACAGTGGTCAGGAACACAGTGGTCAGGAACACAGTGGTCAGGAACACAGTGGTCAGGAACACAGTGGTCAGGAACACAGTGGTCAGGAACACAGTGGTCAGGAACACAGTGGTCAGGAACACAGTGGTCAGGAACACAGTGGTCAGGAACACAGTGGTCAGGAACACAGTGGTCAGGAACACAGTGGTCAGGAACACAGTGGTCAGGAACACAGTGGTCAGGAACACAGTGGTCAGGAACACAGTGGTCAGGAACACAGTGGTCAGGAACACAGTGGTCAGGAACACAGTGGTCAGGAACACAGTGGTCAGGAACACAGTGGTCAGGAACACAGTGGTCAGGAACACAGTGGTCAGGAACACAGTGGTCAGGAACACAGTGGTCAGGAACACAGTGGTCAGGAACACAGTGGTCAGGAACACAGTGGTCAGGAACACAGTGGTCAGGAACACAGTGGTCAGGAACACAGTGGTCAGGAACACAGTGGTCAGGAACACAGTGGTCAGGAACACAGTGGTCAGGAACACAGTGGTCAGGAACACAGTGGTCAGGAACACAGTGGTCAGGAACACAGTGGTCAGGAACACAGTGGTCAGGAACACAGTGGTCAGGAACACAGTGGTCAGGAACACAGTGGTCAGGAACACAGTGGTCAGGAACACAGTGGTCAGGAACACAGTGGTCAGGAACACAGTGGTCAGGAACACAGTGGTCAGGAACACAGTGGTCAGGAACACAGTGGTCAGGAACACAGTGGTCAGGAACACAGTGGTCAGGAACACAGTGGTCAGGAACACAGTGGTCAGGAACACAGTGGTCAGGAACACAGTGGTCAGGAACACAGTGGTCAGGAACACAGTGGTCAGGAACACAGTGGTCAGGAACACAGTGGTCAGGAACACAGTGGTCAGGAACACAGTGGTCAGGAACACAGTGGTCAGGAACACAGTGGTCAGGAACACAGTGGTCAGGAACACAGTGGTCAGGAACACAGTGGTCAGGAACACAGTGGTCAGGAACACAGTGGTCAGGAACACAGTGGTCAGGAACACAGTGGTCAGGAACACAGTGGTCAGGAACACAGTGGTCAGGAACACAGTGGTCAGGAACACAGTGGTCAGGAACACAGTGGTCAGGAACACAGTGGTCAGGAACACAGTGGTCAGGAACACAGTGGTCAGGAACACAGTGGTCAGGAACACAGTGGTCAGAAGCACACTGGTCAGAAACACGCTGGTCAGAAACACAGTGGTCAGAAATACAGTGGTCAGATACACACTGGTCAGAAACACACTGGTCAGAAATACACTGGTCATAAACACCCTGGTCAGAAACACAGTGGTCAGAAACATACTGGTCAGAAACACAGTGGTCAGAAAGACAGGGTCATACACATAGTGGTCAGGAACACACTGGTCACAAACACAGTGGTCAGAAACACACTGGTCAGAAACACACTGGTCAGAAACACACTGGTCAGAAACACACTGGTCAAAAACACAGTGGTCAGAAACACAGTGGTCAGAAACACACTGGACAGAAACACAGTGTTCAGAAATACACTGGTAAGAAACACAGTGGTCAGAAACAGTGGTCAGAAACTTACTGGTAAGAAACACAGTGGCCAGAAACACACTGGTCAGAAACACACTCATCAGAAACACACAGGTCAGAAACACACTGGTCAGAAACACACTGGTAAGAAACACAGTGGTCAGAAACAGTGGTCAGAAACTTACTGGTAAGAAACACAGTGGCCAGAAACACACTGGTCAGAAACACACTCATCAGAAACACACAGGTCAGAAACACACTGGTCACAAAAACAGCGGTCAGAAAAAGTCTGGTCAGAAACACTCTGGTCGGAACAACAGCGGTCACAAACAAACTGGTCAGAAACACACTGGTCAGAAACATAGTGGTCAGAAACACAGTGGTCATAAACACCCTGGTCAGAAACACAGTGGTCAGAAACACGCTGGTCAGAAACACACTGGTCACAAACACAGTGGTCAGAATCACGGTGGTCAGAAACACACTGGTCAGGAAGACACTAGTCACAAACACTCTGGTCAGAAACACACTGGTCATAAACACAGTGGTCCAAATTACCGTGGTCAGAAACAGAAAGGTCAAGAACACAGTGGTCAGAATCACAGTGGTCAGACACACACTGGTCACAAACACAGTGGTCAGAAACGCAGTGGTCAGAAACACGCTGGTCAGAAACACAGTGGTCAGAAACACACTGGTCAGAAACACATTGGTCAGAAACACACTGGTCAGAAACGCAGTTGTCACAAACTGACTGGTCAGAAACACTGTGGGAAGAAACACACTGGTGAGGAACACAGTGGTAAGGAACACACTGGTCAGAAACACAGCGGTCACAAACACAGTGGTCAGAAACACAGTAGTCAGAAACGCATTGGTCAGAAACACAGTGGTCAGAAAGACAGTGGTCAGAAACACAGTGGTCAGAAACACGGGTGTCAGAAACACACTGGTCAGAAACACACTGGACAGAAACACATTGGTCATGAAAACAGTGGTCAGAAACACAGTGGTCAGGAACACAGTGGTCAGGAACACAGTGGTCAGGAACACAGTGGTCAGGAACACAGTGGTCAGGAACACAGTGGTCAGGAACACAGTGGTCAGGAACACAGTGGTCAGGAACACAGTGGTCAGGAACACAGTGGTCAGGAACACAGTGGTCAGGAACACAGTGGTCAGGAACACAGTGGTCAGGAACACAGTGGTCAGGAACACAGTGGTCAGGAACACAGTGGTCAGGAACACAGTGGTCAGGAACACAGTGGTCAGGAACACAGTGGTCAGGAACACAGTGGTCAGGAACACAGTGGTCAGGAACACAGTGGTCAGGAACACAGTGGTCAGGAACACAGTGGTCAGGAACACAGTGGTCAGGAACACAGTGGTCAGGAACACAGTGGTCAGGAACACAGTGGTCAGGAACACAGTGGTCAGAAGCACACTGGTCAGAAACACGCTGGTCAGAAACACAGTGGTCAGAAACACTGTAGTCAGAAACGCATTGGTCAGAAACACAGTGGTCAGAAACACAGTGGTCAGAAACACAGTGGTCAGAAACACTGTGGTCATAAACGAAGTGGTCAAAAACACACTGGTCAGAAACACAGTGGTCAGAAACACAATGGTCAGAAACAGAGTGTTCACAACACAGTTGTCATAAACACAGTGGTCAAAAACACACTGGTCAGAAATACAGTGGTCAGAAACACAATGGTCAGAAACAGAGTGGTTAGAAATACACTGGTCAGAAACACACTGTGCATAAACACACTGGTCAGAAACACACTGGTCAGAAACACAGTGGTCAGAAAGACACTAATCAGAAGCACAGTGGTCAGAAACACAGTGGTCAGAAACACAGCGGTCAGAAACACAGTAGTCAGAAACACAATGGTCAGAAACAGAGTGGTTAGAAATACACTGGTCAGAAACGCAGTGGTCAGAAACACTCTGGTCAGAAATACAGTAGTCAGAAACACAATGGTCAGAAACAGAGTGGTTAGAAATACACTGGTCAGAAACGCAGTGGTCAGAAACACTCTGGTCAGAAATACAGTAGTCAGAAACACAATGGTCAGAAACAGAGTGGTTAGAAATACACTGGTCAGAAACGCAGTGGTCAGAAACACTCTGGTCAGAAATACAGTAGTCAGAAACACAATGGTCAGAAACAGAGTGGTTAGAAATACACTGGTCAGAAACGCAGTGGTCAGAAACACTCTGGTCAGAAATACAGTAGTCAGAAACACAATGGTCAGAAACAGAGTGGTTAGAAATACACTGGTCAGAAACGCAGTGGTCAGAAACACTCTGGTCAGAAATACAGTAGTCAGAAACACAATGGTCAGAAACAGAGTGGTTAGAAATACACTGGTCAGAAACGCAGTGGTCAGAAACACTCTGGTCAGAAATACAGTAGTCAGAAACACAATGGTCAGAAACAGAGTGGTTAGAAATACACTGGTCAGAAACGCAGTGGTCAGAAACACTCTGGTCAGAAATACAGTAGTCAGAAACACAATGGTCAGAAACAGAGTGGTTAGAAATACACTGGTCAGAAACGCAGTGGTCAGAAACACTCTGGTCAGAAATACAGTAGTCAGAAACACAATGGTCAGAAACAGAGTGGTTAGAAATACACTGGTCAGAAACGCAATGGTCAGAAAGACATTGGTTCGAAACACAGTGGTCAAAAACATAGTGGTCGGAAACACAGTAATCAGAATCACACAGGTCAGAAACACACTGGACAGAAACACAGTGTTCAGAAACACAGTGGTCAGAAACACAGTGGTCAGAAACACAGTGGTCGGAAACACAGTAATCAGAATCACACAGGTCAGAAACACACTGGTGAAAGAAAACAGTGGTCAGAAACACACCAGTCAGACACACAGTGGTCAGAAACTCACTGGTCAGAAACACACTGGTGAGAAACGCTGTGGTCAGAAACACAGTGGTCGGAAACACAATGGTCAGAAACACACTTATCAGAAACACACTGGATAGAAACACAGTGGTCAGAAACACAGTGGTCAGAAACACAGTGGCCAGAAACACTGTGGACAGAAACACAGTGGTCAGAAACACAGTTGTCAGAAACACAGTGGTCAGAAACACAGTGGTCAGAAACAGTGGTCAGCGCCCACTGGTCAGAAACACACTGGTCAGAAACACACTGGTGAGAAACACACTGGTCAGAAACACACTGGTCAGAGACACACTGGTCAGAAACACAGTGGTCATAAACACACCGGTCAGAAACACACTGGTCAGAAACACACTGGTGAGAAACACACTGGTCAGAAACACACTGGTCAGAGACACACTGGTCAGAAACACAGTGGTCATAAACACACCGGTCAGAAACACACTGGTCAGAAACACACTGGTGAGAAACACACTGGTCAGAAACACACTGGTCAGAGACACACTGGTCAGAAACACAGTGGTCATAAACACACCGGTCAGAAACACACTGGTCAGAAACACACTGGTGAGAAACACACTGGTCAGAAACACACTGGTCAGAGACACACTGGTCAGAAACACAGTGGTCATAAACACACCGGTCAGAAACACACTGGTCAGAAACACACTGGTGAGAAACACACTGGTCAGAAACACACTGGTCAGAGACACACTGGTCAGAAACACAGTGGTCATAAACACACCGGTCAGAAACACACTGGTCAGAAACACACTGGTGAGAAACACACTGGTCAGAAACACACTGGTCAGAGACACACTGGTCAGAAACACAGTGGTCATAAACACACCGGTCAGAAACACACTGGTCAGAAACACACTGGTGAGAAACACACTGGTCAGAAACACACTGGTCAGAGACACACTGGTCAGAAACACAGTGGTCATAAACACACCGGTCAGAAACACACTGGTCAGAAACACACTGGTGAGAAACACACTGGTCAGAAACACACTGGTCAGAGACACACTGGTCAGAAACACAGTGGTCATAAACACACCGGTCAGAAACACACTGGTCAGAAACACACTGGTGAGAAACACACTGGTCAGAAACACACTGGTCAGAGACACACTGGTCAGAAACACAGTGGTCATAAACACACCGGTCAGAAACACACTGGTCAGAAACACACTGGTGAGAAACACACTGGTCAGAAACACACTGGTCAGAGACACACTGGTCAGAAACACAGTGGTCATAAACACACCGGTCAGAAACACACTGGTCAGAAACACACTGGTGAGAAACACACTGGTCAGAAACACACTGGTCAGAGACACACTGGTCAGAAACACAGTGGTCATAAACACACCGGTCAGAAACACACTGGTCAGAAACACACTGGTGAGAAACACACTGGTCAGAAACACACTGGTCAGAGACACACTGGTCAGAAACACAGTGGTCATAAACACACCGGTCAGAAACACACTGGTCAGAAACACACTGGTGAGAAACACACTGGTCAGAAACACACTGGTCAGAGACACACTGGTCAGAAACACAGTGGTCATAAACACACCGGTCAGAAACACACTGGTCAGAAACACACTGGTGAGAAACACACTGGTCAGAAACACACTGGTCAGAGACACACTGGTCAGAAACACAGTGGTCATAAACACACCGGTCAGAAACACACTGGTCAGAAACACACTGGTGAGAAACACACTGGTCAGAAACACACTGGTCAGAGACACACTGGTCAGAAACACAGTGGTCATAAACACACCGGTCAGAAACACACTGGTCAGAAACACACTGGTGAGAAACACACTGGTCAGAAACACACTGGTCAGAGACACACTGGTCAGAAACACAGTGGTCATAAACACACCGGTCAGAAACACACTGGTCAGAAACACACTGGTGAGAAACACACTGGTCAGAAACACACTGGTCAGAGACACACTGGTCAGAAACACAGTGGTCATAAACACACCGGTCAGAAACACACTGGTCAGAAACACACTGGTGAGAAACACACTGGTCAGAAACACACTGGTCAGAGACACACTGGTCAGAAACACAGTGGTCATAAACACACCGGTCAGAAACACACTGGTCAGAAACACACTGGTGAGAAACACACTGGTCAGAAACACACTGGTCAGAGACACACTGGTCAGAAACACAGTGGTCATAAACACACCGGTCAGAAACACACTGGTCAGAAACACACTGGTGAGAAACACACTGGTCAGAAACACACTGGTCAGAGACACACTGGTCAGAAACACAGTGGTCATAAACACACCGGTCAGAAACACACTGGTCAGAAACACACTGGTGAGAAACACACTGGTCAGAAACACACTGGTCAGAGACACACTGGTCAGAAACACAGTGGTCATAAACACACCGGTCAGAAACACACTGGTCAGAAACACACTGGTGAGAAACACACTGGTCAGAAACACACTGGTCAGAGACACACTGGTCAGAAACACAGTGGTCATAAACACACCGGTCAGAAACACACTGGTCAGAAACACACTGGTGAGAAACACACTGGTCAGAAACACACTGGTCAGAGACACACTGGTCAGAAACACAGTGGTCATAAACACACCGGTCAGAAACACACTGGTCAGAAACACACTGGTGAGAAACACACTGGTCAGAAACACACTGGTCAGAGACACACTGGTCAGAAACACAGTGGTCATAAACACACCGGTCAGAAACACACTGGTCAGAAACACACTGGTGAGAAACACACTGGTCAGAAACACACTGGTCAGAGACACACTGGTCAGAAACACAGTGGTCATAAACACACTGGTCAGAAACACAGTGGTTAGAAACACATTGGTCATGAACACAGTGGTCAGAAACACAGTGGTCAGAAACAGTGGTCAGCGCCCACTGGTCAGAAACACACTGGTCAGAAACACACAGGTCAGAAACACACTGGTCAGAAACACAGTGGTTAGACACACACTGGTCAGAAACACACTGGTCACAAACACAATGGTCAGAAACACAGCGGTCAGAAACACAGTGGTGAGAAACACACTGGTCAGAAACACAGTGGTCAGAAACACGGTGTTCAGAAACACATTGGTCGGAAACACAGTGGTCAGAAACACAGTGGTCAGAAACAGTGGTCAGCGCCCACTGGTCAGAAACACACTGGTCAGAAACACACAGGTCAGAAACACACTGGTCAGAAACACACTGGTCAGAAACACACTGGTTTGAAACACAGTGGTCAGAAACACAGTGGTCAGAAACACATTGGTCAGAAACACACTGCTCAAAAACATGGTGGTCAGAAACACACTGGTCATCAACACACTGGTCAGAAACACACTGGTCAGAAATACACTGGTCATAAACACACTGGTCAGAAACACATTGGTCAGAAACACGGTGGTGAGAAACACACTGGTCAGGAACAAACTGGGCAGAAATACACTGGTCAGAAACACAATGGTCTGAAACACAGTGGTCAGACACACAGTGGTCAGAAACACAGTGGTCAGAAAGACAGTGGTCAGAAACACGGTGGTCAGAAACACAGTGGTCAGAAACACAGTGGTCAGAAACACACTGGTCAGAAACACAGTGGTCATGAACACAGTGGTCAGAAACAAAGTGGTCAGAAACACAGTGGTCAGAAACACAGTGGTCAAAAACACACTGGTCAGAAACACATTGGTCAGAAACACACTGGTCAGAAACATAGTGGTCAGAAACACACTGGTCAGAAACACAGTAGTCAGAAACACACTGGTCAGAAACACAGCGGTCAGAAAGACAGTGGTCAGAAACACACTGGTCAGAAACGCAGTTGTCAGAAACTGACTGGTCAGAAACGCAGTGGGCAGAAACACACTGGTCAGAAACACAGTAGTCAGAAACACACTGGTCAGAAACACAGCGGTCAGAAAGACAGTGGTCAGAAACACACTGGTCAGAAACGCAGTTGTCAGAAACTGACTGGTCAGAAACGCAGTGGGCAGAAACACACTGGTCAGAAACACAGTAGTCAGAAACACACTGGTCAGAAACACAGCGGTCAGAAAGACAGTGGTCAGAAACACACTGGTCAGAAACGCAGTTGTCAGAAACTGACTGGTCAGAAACGCAGTGGGCAGAAACACACTGGTCAGAAACACAGTAGTCAGAAACACACTGGTCAGAAACACAGCGGTCAGAAAGACAGTGGTCAGAAACACACTGGTCAGAAACGCAGTTGTCAGAAACTGACTGGTCAGAAACGCAGTGGGCAGAAACACACTGGTCAGAAACACAGTAGTCAGAAACACACTGGTCAGAAACACAGCGGTCAGAAAGACAGTGGTCAGAAACACACTGGTCAGAAACGCAGTTGTCAGAAACTGACTGGTCAGAAACGCAGTGGGCAGAAACACACTGGTCAGAAACACAGTAGTCAGAAACACACTGGTCAGAAACACAGCGGTCAGAAAGACAGTGGTCAGAAACACACTGGTCAGAAACGCAGTTGTCAGAAACTGACTGGTCAGAAACGCAGTGGGCAGAAACACACTGGTCAGAAACACAGTAGTCAGAAACACACTGGTCAGAAACACAGCGGTCAGAAAGACAGTGGTCAGAAACACACTGGTCAGAAACGCAGTTGTCAGAAACTGACTGGTCAGAAACGCAGTGGGCAGAAACACACTGGTCAGAAACACAGTAGTCAGAAACACACTGGTCAGAAACACAGCGGTCAGAAAGACAGTGGTCAGAAACACACTGGTCAGAAACGCAGTTGTCAGAAACTGACTGGTCAGAAACGCAGTGGGCAGAAACACACTGGTCAGAAACACAGTAGTCAGAAACACACTGGTCAGAAACACAGCGGTCAGAAAGACAGTGGTCAGAAACACACTGGTCAGAAACGCAGTTGTCAGAAACTGACTGGTCAGAAACGCAGTGGGCAGAAACACACTGGTCAGAAACACAGTAGTCAGAAACACACTGGTCAGAAACACAGCGGTCAGAAAGACAGTGGTCAGAAACACACTGGTCAGAAACGCAGTTGTCAGAAACTGACTGGTCAGAAACGCAGTGGGCAGAAACACACTGGTCAGAAACACAGTAGTCAGAAACACACTGGTCAGAAACACAGCGGTCAGAAAGACAGTGGTCAGAAACACACTGGTCAGAAACGCAGTTGTCAGAAACTGACTGGTCAGAAACGCAGTGGGCAGAAACACACTGGTCAGAAACACAGTAGTCAGAAACACACTGGTCAGAAACACAGCGGTCAGAAAGACAGTGGTCAGAAACACACTGGTCAGAAACGCAGTTGTCAGAAACTGACTGGTCAGAAACGCAGTGGGCAGAAACACACTGGTCAGAAACACAGTAGTCAGAAACACACTGGTCAGAAACACAGCGGTCAGAAAGACAGTGGTCAGAAACACACTGGTCAGAAACGCAGTTGTCAGAAACTGACTGGTCAGAAACGCAGTGGGCAGAAACACACTGGTCAGAAACACAGTAGTCAGAAACACACTGGTCAGAAACACAGCGGTCAGAAAGACAGTGGTCAGAAACACACTGGTCAGAAACGCAGTTGTCAGAAACTGACTGGTCAGAAACGCAGTGGGCAGAAACACACTGGTCAGAAACACAGTAGTCAGAAACACACTGGTCAGAAACACAGCGGTCAGAAAGACAGTGGTCAGAAACACACTGGTCAGAAACGCAGTTGTCAGAAACTGACTGGTCAGAAACGCAGTGGGCAGAAACACACTGGTCAGAAACACAGTAGTCAGAAACACACTGGTCAGAAACACAGCGGTCAGAAAGACAGTGGTCAGAAACACACTGGTCAGAAACGCAGTTGTCAGAAACTGACTGGTCAGAAACGCAGTGGGCAGAAACACACTGGTCAGAAACACAGTAGTCAGAAACACACTGGTCAGAAACACAGCGGTCAGAAAGACAGTGGTCAGAAACACACTGGTCAGAAACGCAGTTGTCAGAAACTGACTGGTCAGAAACGCAGTGGGCAGAAACACACTGGTCAGAAACACAGTAGTCAGAAACACACTGGTCAGAAACACAGCGGTCAGAAAGACAGTGGTCAGAAACACACTGGTCAGAAACGCAGTTGTCAGAAACTGACTGGTCAGAAACGCAGTGGGCAGAAACACACTGGTCAGAAACACAGTAGTCAGAAACACACTGGTCAGAAACACAGCGGTCAGAAAGACAGTGGTCAGAAACACACTGGTCAGAAACGCAGTTGTCAGAAACTGACTGGTCAGAAACGCAGTGGGCAGAAACACACTGGTCAGAAACACAGTAGTCAGAAACACACTGGTCAGAAACACAGCGGTCAGAAAGACAGTGGTCAGAAACACACTGGTCAGAAACGCAGTTGTCAGAAACTGACTGGTCAGAAACACAGTGGGCAGAAACACACTGGTCAGAAACACAGTAGTAAGAAACACACTGGTCAGAAACACAGCGGTCAGAAACACAGTGGTCAGAAACACACTGGTCAGAAACACACTGGTCAAAAACACAATGGTCGGAAACACACTGGTTAGAAACACACCAGTCAGAAACACAGTCGTCAGAAAAAAAGTTGTCATAAACACAGTGGCCAGAAACACATTGGTCAGAAACACAGTGGTTAGAAACACAATGGTCAGAAACACAGTGGTAAGAAATAACTGGTCAGAAACACAGTGGTCAGAAACACACTGGTCACAAACACAGTGGTCAGAAACACAGTGGTCAGAAATACAGTGGTCAGAAACACAGTGGTCAGAAACAAAGTGGTGAGAAACACCCTGGTCAGAATCACAGTGGTCAGAAACACAGGGTCATACACATAGTGGTCAGGAACACACTGGTCACAAACACAGTGGTCAGAAACACCCTGGTCAACGACACAGTGGTCAGAAACACGCTGGTCAGAAACACACTGGTCACAAACACGGTGGTCAGAAACACGGTGGTCAGAAACACACTGGTCAGGAAGACACTGGTCAGAAACACTCTGGTCAGAAACACACTGGCCATAAACACAGTGGTCCAAAACACCGTGGTCAGAAACAGAGTGGTCAAGAACACAGTGGTCAGAATCACAGTGGTCAGACACCCACTGGTCACAAACACAGTGGTCAGACACGCAGTGGTCAGAAACATGGTGGTCAGAAACACAGTGGTCGGAAACACACTGGTAAGAAACACATTGGTCATGAACACGGTGGTCAGAAACACGGTGGTCAGAAACACAGTGGTCAGAAACACAGTGTACAGAAACAAAGTGGTCAGAAACACAGTGGTCGGAAACACACTGGTAAGAAACACATTGGTCATGAACACGGTGGTCAGAAACACGGTGGTCAGAAACACAGTGGTCAGAAACACAGTGTACAGAAACAAAGTGGTCAGAGACACACTGGTCAGAAACGCAGTTGTCAGAAACGGACTGGTCAGAAACACAGTGGGCAGAAACACACTGGTCAGGAACACAGTAGTAAGAAACACACTGGTCAGAAACACAGCGGTCAGAAACACAGTGGTCAGAAACACACTGGTCAGAAACACACTGGTCAGAAACATAGTGGTCAGAAACACAGTGGTCAGACACACACTGGTCAGAAACACACTGGTCAGAAAGACAGTGCTCAGAAATACACTGGTAAGAAACACAGTGGTCAGAAACAGTGGTCAGAAACTTACTAGTAAGAAACACAGTGGCCAGAAACACACTGGTCAGAAGCACACTCATCAGAGACACACAGGTCAGAAACACACTGGTTACAAAAACAGCGGTCAGAAAAAGTCTGGTCAGAAACACTCTGGTTAGAACAACAGCGGTCACAAACACACTGGTCAGAACCACACTGGTCAGAAACATAGTGGTCAGAAACACAGTGGTCAGACACACACTGGTCAGAAACACACTGGTCAGAAAGACAGTGCTCAGAAATACACTGGTAAGAAACACAGTGGTCAGAAACAGTGGTCAGAAACTTACTAGTAAGAAACACAGTGGCCAGAAACACACTGGTCAGAAGCACACTCATCAGAGACACACAGGTCAGAAACACACTGGTTACAAAAACAGCGGTCAGAAAAAGTCTGGTCAGAAACACTCTGGTTAGAACAACAGCGGTCACAAACACACTGGTCAGAACCACACTGGTCAGAAACATAGTGGTCAGAAACACAGTGGTCAGACACACACTGGTCAGAAACACACTGGTCAGAAAGACAGTGCTCAGAAATACACTGGTAAGAAACACAGTGGTCAGAAACAGTGGTCAGAAACTTACTAGTAAGAAACACAGTGGCCAGAAACACACTGGTCAGAAGCACACTCATCAGAGACACACAGGTCAGAAACACACTGGTTACAAAAACAGCGGTCAGAAAAAGTCTGGTCAGAAACACTCTGGTTAGAACAACAGCGGTCACAAACACACTGGTCAGAACCACACTGGTCAGAAACATAGTGGTCAGAAACACAGTGGTCAGACACACACTGGTCAGAAACACACTGGTCAGAAAGACAGTGCTCAGAAATACACTGGTAAGAAACACAGTGGTCAGAAACAGTGGTCAGAAACTTACTAGTAAGAAACACAGTGGCCAGAAACACACTGGTCATAAGCACCCTCATCAGAAACACACAGGTCAGAAACACACTGGTCACAAAAACAGCGGTCAGAAAAAGTCTGGTCAGAAACACTCTGGTTAGAACAACAGCGGTCACAAACAAACTGGTCAGAACCACACTGGTCAGAAACATAGTGGTCAGAAACACAGTGGTCAGAAACACCATGGTCAGAAACACAGTGGTCAGAAACACGCTGGTCAGAAACACACTGGTCACAAACACAGTGGTCAGAATCACGGTGGTCAGAAACACACTGGTCAGGAAGACACTGGTCAGAAACACTCTGGTCAGAAACACACTGGTCATAAACACAGTGGTCCGAATTACCGTGGTCAGAAACAGAGTGGTCAAGAACACAGTGTTCAGAATCACAGTGGTCACTCACACACTGGTCACAAACACAGTGGTCAGAAACGCAGTGGTCAGAAACACGCTGGTCAGAAACACAGTGGTCAGAAACACAGTGTACAGAAACACTGTGGTCAGACACACACTGGTCAGTAACACAGTGGTCAGAAACGCAGTGGTCAGAAACACGCTGGTCAGAAACACAGTGGTCAGAAACACAGTGTACAGAAACACTGTGGTCAGACACACACTGGTCAGTAACACAGTGGTCAGAAACGCAGTGGTCAGAAACACGCTGGTCAGAAACACAGTGGTCAGAAACACAGTGTACAGAAACACTGTGGTCAGACACACACTGGTCAGTAACACAGTGGTCAGAAACGCAGTGGTCAGAAACACGCTGGTCAGAAACACAGTGGTCAGAAACACAGTGTACAGAAACACTGTGGTCAGACACACACTGGTCAGTAACACAGTGGTCAGAAACGCAGTGGTCAGAAACACGCTGGTCAGAAACACAGTGGTCAGAAACACAGTGTACAGAAACACTGTGGTCAGACACACACTGGTCAGTAACACAGTGGTCAGAAACGCAGTGGTCAGAAACACGCTGGTCAGAAACACAGTGGTCAGAAACACAGTGTACAGAAACACTGTGGTCAGACACACACTGGTCAGTAACACAGTGGTCAGAAACGCAGTGGTCAGAAACACGCTGGTCAGAAACACAGTGGTCAGAAACACAGTGTACAGAAACACTGTGGTCAGACACACACTGGTCAGTAACACAGTGGTCAGAAACGCAGTGGTCAGAAACACGCTGGTCAGAAACACAGTGGTCAGAAACACAGTGTACAGAAACACTGTGGTCAGACACACACTGGTCAGTAACACAGTGGTCAGAAACGCAGTGGTCAGAAACACGCTGGTCAGAAACACAGTGGTCAGAAACACAGTGTACAGAAACACTGTGGTCAGACACACACTGGTCAGTAACACAGTGGTCAGAAACGCAGTGGTCAGAAACACGCTGGTCAGAAACACAGTGGTCAGAAACACAGTGTACAGAAACACTGTGGTCAGACACACACTGGTCAGTAACACAGTGGTCAGAAACGCAGTGGTCAGAAACACGCTGGTCAGAAACACAGTGGTCAGAAACACAGTGTACAGAAACACTGTGGTCAGACACACACTGGTCAGTAACACAGTGGTCAGAAACGCAGTGGTCAGAAACACGCTGGTCAGAAACACAGTGGTCAGAAACACAGTGTACAGAAACACTGTGGTCAGACACACACTGGTCAGTAACACAGTGGTCAGAAACGCAGTGGTCAGAAACACGCTGGTCAGAAACACAGTGGTCAGAAACACAGTGTACAGAAACACTGTGGTCAGACACACACTGGTCAGTAACACAGTGGTCAGAAACGCAGTGGTCAGAAACACGCTGGTCAGAAACACAGTGGTCAGAAACACAGTGTACAGAAACACTGTGGTCAGACACACACTGGTCAGTAACACAGTGGTCAGAAACGCAGTGGTCAGAAACACGCTGGTCAGAAACACAGTGGTCAGAAACACAGTGTACAGAAACACTGTGGTCAGACACACACTGGTCAGTAACACAGTGGTCAGAAACGCAGTGGTCAGAAACACGCTGGTCAGAAACACACTGGTCAGAAACACAGTGGTCAGGAACACAGTGTACAGAAACACTGTGATCATACATGCACTGCTCAGTAACACACTGGTCAGAAACGCAGTGGTCAGAAGGACACTGGTCAGAAACGCAGTGGTCAGAAACACACTGGTCAGAAACCTACTGGTCAGAAATACAGTAGTGAGAAACACAGTGGTCATAAACACACTGGTCAGAAACACAGTGGTCAGAAGCACATTGGTCATGAACACAGTGGTGAGAAACACACTGGTCAGAAACACAGTGGTCAGGAACACAGTGTACAGAAACACTGTGATCATACATACACTGCTCAGTAACACACTGGTCAGAAACGCAGTGGTCAGAAGGACACTGGTCAGAAACGCAGTGGTCAGAAACACACTGGTCAGAAACACATTGGTCATGAACACGGTGGTCAGAAATACGGTGGTCAGAAACACAGTGGTTAGAAACACAGTGTACAGAAACACAGTGGTCGAAAACACACTGGTCAGAAACACAGTGGTCAGAAACACACTGGTCAGAAACGCAGTTGTCACAAACTGACTGGTCAGAAACACTGTGTGCAGAAACACACTGGTGAGGAACACAGTGGTAAGAAACACACTGGTCAGAAACACAGCGGTCAGAAACACAGTGGTCAGAAACACAGTGGTCAGACACAGTGGTCAGAAACACACTGGTCAGAAACAAAATGGTGAGAAACACACTGGTCAGAAACACACTGGTCAGAACCACACTGGTCAGAAACACAGTGGTGAGAAACACAGTGGTCAGAAACACACTGGTCAGAAACGCAGTTGTCACAAACTGACTGGTCAGAAACACTGTGTGCAGAAACACACTGGTGAGGAACACAGTGGTAAGAAACACACTGGTCAGAAACACAGCGGTCAGAAACACAGTGGTCAGAAACACAGTGGTCAGACACAGTGGTCAGAAACACACTGGTCAGAAACAAAATGGTGAGAAACACACTGGTCAGAAACACACTGGTCAGAACCACACTGGTCAGAAACACAGTGGTGAGAAACACAGTGGTCAGAAACACACTGGTCAGAAACGCAGTTGTCACAAACTGACTGGTCAGAAACACTGTGTGCAGAAACACACTGGTGAGGAACACAGTGGTAAGAAACACACTGGTCAGAAACACAGCGGTCAGAAACACAGTGGTCAGAAACACAGTGGTCAGACACAGTGGTCAGAAACACACTGGTCAGAAACAAAATGGTGAGAAACACACTGGTCAGAAACACACTGGTCAGAACCACACTGGTCAGAAACACAGTGGTGAGAAACACAGTGGTCAGAAACACACTGGTCAGAAACGCAGTTGTCACAAACTGACTGGTCAGAAACACTGTGTGCAGAAACACACTGGTGAGGAACACAGTGGTAAGAAACACACTGGTCAGAAACACAGCGGTCAGAAACACAGTGGTCAGAAACACAGTGGTCAGACACAGTGGTCAGAAACACACTGGTCAGAAACAAAATGGTGAGAAACACACTGGTCAGAAACACACTGGTCAGAAATACACTGGTCGTGAACACAGTGGTCAGAAACATCGTGGTCAGACACATAGTGGTCAGAAACAAAGTGGTCAGAACGACAGTGGTCGGAAACACAGTGGTGAGAAACACAGTGGTCAGAAACACACTGGTCAGACACACACTGGTCAGAAACACATTGGTCATGAAAACAGTGGTCAGAAACACAGTGGTCAGGAACACGGTGGTCAGAAACACCGTGGTCATAAACACACTGGTCAGAAACACAGTGGTCAGAAACACCCTGGCCAGAGACACAGTGGTCAGGAACACACTAGTCAGAAACACAGTAGTCAGAAACACAGTGGTCAGAACGCACATCGGTCAGAAACACCGTGGTCAGAAGCACACATGTCAGAAACACAGTTGTCAGAAACACAGTGGTCAGAAACACACTGCTCAGAAACACAGTGGTCAGAAACACAGTGCTCAGAAACACAGTGGTCAGAAACACACTGGTCAGAAACAAACTGGTCAGAAATACACTGGTCGTGAACACAGTGGTCAGAAACGTCGTGGTCAGACACATAGTGGTCAGAAACAAAGTGGTCAGAACGACAGTGGTCGGAAACACAGTGGTGAGAAACACAGTGGTCAGAAAAACAGTGGTAAAAAACACAGTGGTCGGAAACGCAAGGGTCAGGAACACAGTGGTGAGAAAGACAGTGGTCAGAAATACAGTGGTCAGAAACACACTGGTCAGAAACAAACTGGTCAGAAATACACTGGTCGTGAACACAGTGGTCAGAAACGTCGTGGTCAGACACATAGTGGTCAGAAACAAAGTGGTCAGAACGACAGTGGTCGGAAACACAGTGGTGAGAAACACAGTGGTCAGAAAAACAGTGGTAAAAAACACAGTGGTCGGAAACGCAAGGGTCAGGAACACAGTGGTGAGAAAGACAGTGGTCAGAAATACAGTGGTCAGAAACACACTGGTCAGAAACAAACTGGTCAGAAATACACTGGTCGTGAACACAGTGGTCAGAAACGTCGTGGTCAGACACATAGTGGTCAGAAACAAAGTGGTCAGAACGACAGTGGTCGGAAACACAGTGGTGAGAAACACAGTGGTCAGAAAAACAGTGGTAAAAAACACAGTGGTCGGAAACGCAAGGGTCAGGAACACAGTGGTGAGAAAGACAGTGGTCAGAAATACAGTGGTCAGAAACACACTGGTCAGAAACAAACTGGTCAGAAATACACTGGTCGTGAACACAGTGGTCAGAAACGTCGTGGTCAGACACATAGTGGTCAGAAACAAAGTGGTCAGAACGACAGTGGTCGGAAACACAGTGGTGAGAAACACAGTGGTCAGAAAAACAGTGGTAAAAAACACAGTGGTCGGAAACGCAAGGGTCAGGAACACAGTGGTGAGAAAGACAGTGGTCAGAAATACAGTGGTCAGAAACACACTGGTCAGAAACAAACTGGTCAGAAATACACTGGTCGTGAACACAGTGGTCAGAAACGTCGTGGTCAGACACATAGTGGTCAGAAACAAAGTGGTCAGAACGACAGTGGTCGGAAACACAGTGGTGAGAAACACAGTGGTCAGAAAAACAGTGGTAAAAAACACAGTGGTCGGAAACGCAAGGGTCAGGAACACAGTGGTGAGAAAGACAGTGGTCAGAAATACAGTGGTCAGAAACACACTGGTCAGAAACAAACTGGTCAGAAATACACTGGTCGTGAACACAGTGGTCAGAAACGTCGTGGTCAGACACATAGTGGTCAGAAACAAAGTGGTCAGAACGACAGTGGTCGGAAACACAGTGGTGAGAAACACAGTGGTCAGAAAAACAGTGGTAAAAAACACAGTGGTCGGAAACGCAAGGGTCAGGAACACAGTGGTGAGAAAGACAGTGGTCAGAAATACAGTGGTCAGAAACACAGTGGTCAGAAACACCCTGGCCAGAGACACAGTGGTCAGGAACACACTCGTCAGAAACACAGTAGTCAGAAACACAGTGGTCAGAACGCACATCGGTCAGAAACACCGTGGTCAGAAGCACACATGTCTGAAACACAGTTGTCTGAAACACAGTGGTCAGAAACACACTGCTCAGAAACATAGTGGTCAGAAACACACTGGACAGAAACACAGTGTTCAGAAATACACTAGTAAGAAACACAGTGGTCAGAAACAGTGGTCAGAAACTTACTGGTAAGAAACACAGCGGCCAGAAACACACTGGTCAGAAACACACTCATCAGAAACACACAGGTCAGAAACACACTGGTCACAAAAACAGCGGTCAGAAAAAGTCTGGTCAGAAACACTCTGGTTGGAACAACAGCGGTCACAAACAAACTGGTCAGAAACAAACTGGTCAGAAACATAGTGGTCAGGAACACAGTGGTCATAAACACCCTGGTCAGAAACACAGTGGTCAGAAACACGCTGGTCAGAAACACACTGGTCACAAACACAGTGGTCAGAATCACGGTGGTCAGAAACACACTGGTCAGAAACACAGTGGTCAGAAACACAGTGGACAGAAACACAGTGGTCAGAAACACAGTGGACAGAAACACAGTGGTCAGAAACACAGTGGACAGAAACACAGTGGTCAGAAACACAGTGGACAGAAACACAGTGGTCAGAAACACAGTGGACAGAAACACAGTGGTCAGAAACACACTGGTCAGAAACACATTGGTCAGAAACACACTGGTCAGAAACGCAGTTGTCACAAACTGACTGGTCAGAAACACTGTGGGCAGAAACACACTGGTGAGGAACACAGTGGTAAGGAACACACTGGTCAGAAACACAGTGGTCAGACACACAGTGGTCAGAAACACAGTAGTCAGAAACACAGTGGTCAGACACACAGTGGTCAGAAACACAGTAGTCAGAAACACAGTGGTCAGACACACAGTGGTCAGAAACACAGTAGTCAGAAACACAGTGGTCAGAAATACACTGGTCAGAAAGACAATGGTCGGAAACACACTGGTCAGAAACACACTGGTCAGAAACACAGTGGTCAGAAACACAGTGGTCATAAACACAGTGGCAAGAAACACACTGGTCAGGAACACAGTTGTCAGAAACACAGTGGTCAGAAACAAAGTGGTCAGAAACACACTGGTCAGAAACACAGTGGTCAGAAACACAGGGTCATACACATAGTGGTCAGGAACACACTGGTCACAAACACACTGGTCAGAAACACAGTGGTCAGAAACACAGGGTCATACACATAGTGGTCAGGAACACACTGGTCACAAACACAGTGGTCAGAAACACACTGGTCAGAAACACACTGGTCAGAAACACAGTGGTCAAAAATACACTGGTAAGAAACACAGTGATCATAAACACACTATGCATACACAAACTGGTCATAACACACTGGTCAGAGATACAGTGGTCAGAAACACACCAATCAGAAACACAGCGGACAGAAACACAGTGGTCAGAAACACAGCGATCAGAAACACAGTGGTGAGAAACACAGTGGTCAGAAAAACAGTGGTAAAAAACACAGTGGTCGGAAACGCAAGGGTCAGGAACACAGTGGTGAGAAACACACTGGTCAGAAATACACTGGTCAGAAACGCAGTGGTCAGAAAGACACTGGTCAGAAACGCAGTGGTCAGAAAGACACTGGTCAGAAACGCAGTGGTCAGAAAGACACTGGTCAGAAACGCAGTGGTCAGAAAGACACTGGTCAGAAACGCAGTGGTCAGAAAGACACTGGTCAGAAACGCAGTGGTCAGAAAGACACTGGTCAGAAACGCAGTGGTCAGAAAGACACTGGTCAGAAACGCAGTGGTCAGAAAGACACTGGTCAGAAACGCAGTGGTCAGAAAGACACTGGTCAGAAACGCAGTGGTCAGAAAGACACTGGTCAGAAACGCAGTGGTCAGAAAGACACTGGTCAGAAACGCAGTGGTCAGAAAGACACTGGTCAGAAACGCAGTGGTCAGAAAGACACTGGTCAGAAACGCAGTGGTCAGAAAGACACTGGTCAGAAACGCAGTGGTCAGAAAGACACTGGTCAGAAACGCAGTGGTCAGAAAGACACTGGTCAGAAACGCAGTGGTCAGAAAGACACTGGTCAGAAACGCAGTGGTCAGAAAGACACTGGTCAGAAACGCAGTGGTCAGAAAGACACTGGTCAGAAACGCAGTGGTCAGAAAGACACTGGTCAGAAACCTACTGGTCAAAAACACAGTGGTCGGAAACGCAAGGGTCAGGAACACAGTGGTGAGAAACACACCGGTCAGAAACACAGTGTACAGAAACACAGTGATCATAAACACACTGGTCAGAAACACATTGGTCATAAACACGGTGGTGAGAAACACACTGGTCAGAAACAAACTGGTCAGAAATACACTGATCAGAAACACAGTGGTCAGAAACACAGTGGTCAGACACACAGTGGTCAGAAACACAGTGGTCAGAAATAAAGTGGTCAGAAACACGGTGGTGTGAAACACTGCGGTCAGAAACACAGTGGCCAGAAACACAGTGGTCAGAAACACACTGGTCAGAAACACACTGGTCAGAAACACACTGGTCAGAAACACATTGGTCATGAAAACAGTGGTCAAAACACAGTGGTCAGGAACACAGTGGTCAGAAACACAGTGGTCAGAAACACCGTGGTAAAAAAACACACTGGTCAGAAACACGGAGGTCAGAAACACCCTGGTCAAAGACACAATGGTCAGAAACACACTGGTCAGAAACACAGTTGTCACAAACACAGGGGTCAGAAACACAGCGGTCAGAAACATTGTGGTCATAAACACACTGGTCAGAAACACAGTTCTCATAAACACAGTGGTCAGCAACACACAGCTCAGAAACACAGCGGTCAGAAACACACTGCTCAGAAACACACTGGTCAGAAACACACTGGTCAGAACCACACTAGTCAGAAACACAGTAGTCAGAAACACACTTGTCAGAAACACACTTGTCAGAAACACAGTGGTCAGAAACACAGTGGTTAGACACAGTGGTCCGAAACACACTGGTCTGAAACAAAATGGTGAGAAACACACTGGTCAGAAACACACTGGTCAGAGACAGAGTGGTCAGAAATACACTGGTCATAAACATCCTGGTCAGAAACACAGTGGTCAGAAACACGGTGGTCAGAAACACACTAGTCAGAAACAAACTGGTCAGAAATACACTGGTCGGAAACACAGTGGTCAGAAACGCCGTGGTCAGACACACAGTGGTCAGAAACAAAGTGGTCAGAAAGACAGTGGTCGGAAACACAGTGGTCAGAAACACAGTGGTCAGAAACACACTGGTCAGACACACACTAGTCAGAAACACATTGGTCATGAAAACAGTGGTCAGAAACACAGTGGTCAGGAACACGGTGGTCAGAAACACAGTGGTCAGAAACACCGTGGTCATAAACACACTGGTCAGAAACACAGTGGTCAGAAACACAGTGGTCAGGAACACGGTGGTCAGAAACACAGTGGTCAGAAACACCGTGGTCATAAACACACTGGTCAGAAACACAGTGGTCAGAAACACCCTGGTCAGAGACACAGTGGTCAGGAACACACTGGTCAGAAACACAGTGGTCAGAAACACAGTGGTCAGAACACACATCGGTCAGAAACACCGTGGTCAGAAACACATATGTCAGAAACACAGTTGTCAGAAACACAGTGGTCAGAAACACACTGCTCAGAAACAAAGTGGTCAGAAACACACTGCTCAGAAACATACTGGTCAGAAACACATTGGTCAGATCCACACTAGTCATAATGACACTGGTCAGAAACACGGTGGTCAGAAGCACACTGGTCAGAAACACGATGGTCAGAAACACGCTGGTCATAAACACAGTGGTCAGAAACAAAGTGGTCAGAAATACAGTGGTCAGACCGGCCTGAGGCAAACGGACTAGAAAACAGGGCTGACACAATAGCACCTGCGGTCCGCTCCTAGCATTTCAGCTAGGAGAAGATATCACCCTCAGGATCACGGTTCCACACTGAGCAGTTCCTAGGCAATCAATTGCTAGCAACTGTGTCCACTTAACACTTGGTCACTTTCGCGCGAGGTGCTAGTCAACGACTAACTCCTGGGGCTTAGACCAACCAGTGTCTTCTTTATACTGTTCCTTAGTTGGACAACTCTGTGAGGAGCATCTAAGGCCAGATTGTGTAATTAGAATGAGGAATGAGCCTGGTACATATAGTCCTAGGCCTGGCTTCTAAGGTGTGTGGGCAGTGACACTTTTGAGGTGGACACTCCATACCACCTCACCAGTCCGGCAATAGGCGCATCCACTGGTCGCCAAGTGGCACATTCTCCTCATGCATGGAGAAATGTCTAAGAAACTTCCCCTGTGCTAGAAGGTCAAAAAACCTCCTGCGCACATCACGGCTCGATCGCAGGACCTGTTGTCCCTAACTCCAACATGCTATCCGTTGCGCTACACTTCTGGTGTCTCGCTTGGACTTGCACCACGAACAAGGTTTGGGGGACTTACTCCAAGGGAGCAGTGCATGCCCAACCTGTCCGTCAACCCATAGCAGTGGCCATGGGGCATAGAAGAACAACAATCTCTCCCTTGCACCGTAGGCCACCTCCTGTGGTTATTTTCTTCGGCATGAACCTGTAGCTCTAAGTTGTGTTTGTGCATGTCAGTTTTCTTTGTCTTTAGTTCTCATCTCTTGCATCCACCATGCCGACTCCTCGAGCACCTGCAACATGCAAGTCGCTGTCTGGCGGCTTTGTCAAGAAGTCCGCAAGCATTTTCTTGGTTGCGACGTGCTCCAGTTCCACGACACCCTTGGCGATAAGGTCACGTGAGTAGTGGTACCGAATATCGATGTGCTTTGTACGCCGGGAGATCATGTCGTCCTCTGCCATAGCCATGGAACTTTGGTTGTCGATGCGGATGACTGTTGCCTCCTCTTGTGGTGCCTTGATCTCATCAAGCAAACTGCGAAGCCACTGTGTTTCCTTGCAAACTTCGGAGAGTGCAATGTACTCCGCCTCAGCAGTAGAAAGCGAGACGCAGTCCTGCTTCCTGCTTGCCCATGAGACCGCACCACCGTTGAGAAGACAAACAAACCCTGAGGTGGACTTCCTGTCATCGATCCGTCCTCCCCTGTCCGCGTCGGTGTAGCATGTCAGCCGCAGCAAGTCTGATCCTTCTAGACCTCCAAACCGAAGTCCGACGTGCCGAGTCTTTTTGAGGTAGCGAAAAATCCGCTTCACGACTTGCCAATGTTCTGGCCCAGGGTTGGCCACAAACCTGCTCACCTGACCCACTGCAAAAGCAATGTCAGGTCGTGTTCCCACCATTGCATACATGAGGCTTCCGACGGCGGACTGGTATGGAATGTTTTGCATCTCCCGCCGGTCTGCCTCGTTGCTTGGTGACATGGAGGAGGAGAGCTTGCAGTCGGAGGGCATGGGGGTGCTGACGGGCTTGCAGTCCTCCATGTTGTAGCGCTTCAAGATGTCCATGATGTACTTGGTCTGGTTGAGCTCGATGGTGCCTGCTTTGCGGTTGCGGTGAACAGCAATCCCGAGGTAGTACTCGAGAGGTCCCATGTCCTTCATCTTAAATCTGCTGGCCAGATTTTTCTTGAGGTCCGTGAGGGCCTCCTGCGAGGAAGAACACATGATAAGATCATCCACGTACAACGCCACAAGTAGCAAGCCACGTTCGTCCTCCCGCACATAGACGCTAGGGTCATTTTTGCAATGTGCGAAGGAGATCTCAGCCATGAAGCTGTCCATCTCCTTGTACCAGATCCGTGGGGCCTGTTTCAGCCCGTACAACGCCTTCACCAGCTTGCACACCTTACCCTCGGGTGCTTTGACACCTTCCGGTACCTCCATTAGCACCTCCTTGTCGAGCTTCCCATAAAGGAAGGCTGTCTTCANTGCTGGTGGATGTTTGCCATGCTGTTGCTCCTGTGGTGTTGGCTGCCCTGGAGTTGAATTTTCCTCTTTTGAAGAGCCACTGGCCTCCGAGCTGGTCTCAGAGGCCTCGGACGTCTCCGACTCTGTGTCGGAGCTCGCCGCTGCGTCAGCCTGCGCAGCCGCTCCCCCTGGCACACCACTCTTCTTCACGGCCTGCCGCACTGGCACCACTTGCCAGTTTTCAGGAGCTTGATCTCCTGACTCTAGCAGCACCAACCACTCTCCCTGTTTTGGAGCTTCCGTGGGATCAAGCATCTCTTCCTTGCCTGTTTTCCTCTCGTCAAAGGTTACATCCCGGCTGGTGATGAGTCTTCTTCCTGCCAGGTCCCACAAGCGATATGTCTTGTGGGCCGTCTCATAGCCCACCATAACGCACTTTCGTGCTCTTGAATCCAGCTTGCCGGCACCCTCACCCGCCTGGACCTTTGCCCATGTGGTGCAGCTGAATACCTTCAGGTGTGATGCGTCCGGCTTCTTCCCTGACCAAACTTCTTGTGGTGTCATCTGTTGCTTTCCCTTCTTCTTTCTGCGCCTGCCCAGAGCAGCCGCAGTAGTCAGGTTGACGAGATAGCATGCCGTTCTTGCCGCTTCCGCCCAGAACCGCGGTGGAAGCTTTGCATCAAAGAGCATGCTACGCACCATGCCGAGGTTGGTCTGATTCATCCGTTTGGCAACACCATTGCTCTGCGGCGTGTAAGGCGTTGTGGGCTGGTGGCTGATCCCATGTTGCCTCAACCAGCCCTTGCATGCCTCGTACTCTCCACCGTTGTCGCTTCGCATCGCTTTGACTTTCTTTCCGGTCTGCCGCTCCACCATGGCGACAAACTCCTGCAACTTTTCTCTGACCTCTCCCTTTGCTTTGAGGAAGAAGATCCACACCTTGCGGCTGTGGTCATCTATGAAGGTCAGAAGATACTTGCTACCACCATTTGACGCCGTGCGAAAGGGTCCGCACACGTCGGAGTGAATGAGGTCAAGGGCTGATTCTGCGCGGCGACCATTGCGCTCAAAGCGCGTTCGCTTGGTCTTGCCTTGGAGGCAAGGTTCACACAGGCTGCCACATCCAACCGCATCCTTCTTGCAACCATCCATTCCACGGACCAGCTGTTGTTGCTGGATGAATTGGAGTGTGCTGTTTGCCACATGCCCAAAGCGTCTATGCCACAGATCAGCGTCTTCGTCTTTTGCGGCAGAGGATACCTTTTCAGTTTTCGTTGGTCTGCTCTCCTGCGTGGGTGTCGAGACCACTGCCTCCGCTGCACCCGCATGGCCCTCCTTTTCCGAGCTCTTTGCTGCCGTTGTCTGCAGTACGTAGAGTCCGTCAACCCATGGAACCTGTGCCACGAGATCTTTGTTGGCGTAGAGGACCTTGATGTCTTCGTTCCTGGCGATGACCGCCTTCTTCTGCGTGAACACCACCGTCATGTCGTTGTCCGTTATTTTTGACACGGACAGAAGGTTTGCCGCAAAGGAGGGCATGTAGACCACGTCACGTAGCCGTAGATCCTTCTCCGCACCATTGAGGCTGATGCTCACCAGCTTGTCACCCACGCCCTTTGCGTTCACGACGCTACCGTTTGCGCATCTGAACCGCCGATCGGTGGGGCCGATGGAGACAAATNTCAAAGCGCGTTCGCTTGGTCTTGCCTTGGAGGCAAGGTTCACACAGGCTGCCACATCCAACCGCATCCTTCTTGCAACCATCCATGCCACGGACCAGCTGTTGTTGCTGGATGACTTGGAGTGTGCTGTTTGCCACATGCCCAAAGCGTCTATGCCACAGATCAGCGTCTTCGTCTTTTGCGGCAGAGGATGCTTTTTCAGTTTTCGTTGGTGTGCTCTCCTGCGTGGGTGTCGAGACCACTGCCTCCGCTGCACCCGCATGGCCCTCCTTTTCCGAGCTCTTTGCTGCCGTTGTCTGCAGTACGTAGAGTCCGTCAACCCGTGGAACCTGTGCCACGAGATCTTTGTTGGCGTAGAGGACCTTGATGTCTTCGTTCCTGGCGATGACCGCCTTCTTCTGCGTGAACACCACCGTCATGTCGTTGTCCGTTATTTTTGACACGGACAGAAGGTTTGCCGCAAAGGAGGGCATGTAGACCACGTCACGTAGCCGTAGATCCTTCTCCGCACCATTGAGGCTGATGCTCACCAGCTTGTCACCCACGCCCTTTGCGTTCACGACGCTACCGTTTGCGCATCTGAACCGCCGATCGGTGGGGCCGATGGAGACAAATCCAGCCTGATCGTTGCTAGAGTGATGATCGGTGCCAGAGTCAAGCCCAAAAGCTCCTGGCCTGAGCAGCGCCGCTCCTTTTTCTGGAGGCGTGCTCTGTGCCATCATGTTGGTAGCTTCTTTGCCACCCTTTTTGTTGCCTTTGTTCCCACCGCTTCCGCTGTCTTCCTTCTTTGGCGATCTGCACTCTCTTGCCCAGTGCCCAGGTTTGCCGCAGTTGTGGCAGTTACCCTGTCGCTTGGGAGCCTTGCCGCCATTGTTGCCTTCGCCACCACCGCTTCCGCTGCTGCCTTTCTGACCAGAGGCTGACCCTTTGCTCCCGCGGCCACCGTAGCGTGCGGCATAAGCTGAGAAATTAGCCTCACTTCCGCTGCGGCGCATGGCCTCGTTTTGCACGTACTCAGATACTGCCGTGTACGTCAGGTCGTCCTCCTTCCAGCCGCCCATGACACTGATCATCGGGCTCCAGATCTCCGGTAGCGCCATGAGGCGAATCATGGCTTGCATGTTCTCGTCAAGGTCCCAGTTCATCTGGCGAGCCTCGCCAAGGAGTCCTTCAAACTCCTGTAGGAAATCGGGGATTGATTCGCCCTCATTCACCCGCATGCTGATCAGCCGTTGTAGGATGAATAATCTGTTNGCAAGGGAGGTGGATTGGTGCACGCGCTTGAGCTTGTCGTAAGCTTCGGAAGCCAGCGTGTACCCGACAATGATGGGAACATACTTCTTAGCAATCGCGTTGCTGAGGAATGACATGGCAATGTCATTTCGATCCATCCATGCCTCATGCTCGGATGTGCCTTCCGCGGGAACCTGCTCCTCTCCCTTCAGTAGTTTGATGAAGCCGCGCACTTTCATCGCCAGCTCAAACTGCCATCTCAAAAGAGGGAAGTCAATCCCCTCAAAAATGGGGATTCCTCCCAAGGGTCCAAGACCTTGCGGCAGTGACATAGCACTCACATATGCTCCAGTGGTCTGCCCTGTGGTAGCCACTGTTGAGTTTGAGGACTGCCCTGCGGCAGTCCCCACTCCTCCTGATGGGTCAACCATTTTTGTTGCCCTTATCTGCTTCCCACGTCTCTGCTGCATTGAGGCCGATGTAGGCTGATGTTAGCTGATGTCTGCTACCGGTTTTAGGATGCAGATCCGTTGCTAACCCCTTCAGCCGATGTTCACCTGCAGACAGAGAAGATATCTACACCAACACACCCAGTGTCTTGCCACCAAGGGCAGAGCTTGTCCTGGTTGGGACTCAAGGGTCGTGCCTCCAAGGGCAGAGCTTTTCCTTGGTCCCTGTGTGTTGAGTGCAGACCAAGCCGTTGAAGTTGATGAAGCTGATGGAGCTGATGGAGCTGATGGAGCCAGCGTGCGCACCTGGAGAGAGCGTACCAGAGTTGAGCGAAGCGTGCCTTACAACTGGTCAGTGTGGGCCCATAACCCTTTGTCAACCGGCCTGAGGCAAACGGACTAGAAAACAGGGCCGACACAATAGCACCTGCCGTCCGCTCCTAGCATTTCAGCTAGGAGAAGATATCACCCTCAGGATCACGGTTCCACACTGAGCAGTTCCTAGGCAATCACTTGCTAGCAACTGTGTCCACTTAACACTTGGTCACTTTCGCGCGAGGTGCTAGTCAAAGACTAACTCCTGGGGCTTAGACCAACCAGTGTCTTCTTTATACTGTTCCTTAGTTGGACAACTCTGTGAGGAGCATCTAAGGCCAGATTGTGTAATTAGAATGAGGAATGAGCCTGGTACATATAGTCCTAGGCCTGGCTTCTAAGGTGTGTGGGCAGTGACACTTTTGGGGTGGTCACTCCAAACCACCTCACCAGTCCGCCAATTGGCGCATCCACTGGCCGCCAAGTGGCGCACTCTCCTCATGCATGGAGAAATGTCTAAGAAACTTCCCCTGTGCTAGAAGGTCAAAAAACCTCCTGCGCACATCAAGGCTCGATCGCAGGACCTGTTGTCCCTAAGTCCAACATGCTATCCGTTGCGCTACACTTCTGGTGTCTCGCTTGGACTTGCACCACGAACAAGGTTTGGGGGACTTACTCCAAGGGAGCAGTGCATGCCCAACCTGTCCGTCAACCCATAGCAGTGGCCATNACATCAAGGCTCGATCGCAGGACCTGTTGTCCCTAAGTCCAACATGCTATCCGTTGCGCTACACTTCTCGTGTCTCGCTTGGACTTGCACCACGAACAAGGTTTGGGGGACTTACTCCAAGGGAGCAGTGCATGCCCAACCTGTCCGTCAACCCATAGCAGTGGCCATGGGGCATAGAAGAACAACAGCACACTGGTCAGAAACACGATGGTCAGAAACACGCTGGTCAGAAACACAATGGTCAGAAACAAAGTGGTCAGAAATACAGTGGTCAGATACACACAGGTCAGAAACACACTGGTCAGAAACACATTGGTTAAAAACAGTGGTCACAAACACAGTGGCTAGAAACACACTGGTCAGAAACACACTCATCAGAAACACACAGGTCAGAAACACACAGGTCACAAATACAGCAGTCAGAATAACTCTGGTCAGAAACACTCTGGTCAGAAAAACAGCGGTCACAAACACAGTGGTCAGAAACACACTGGTCAGAAACACCCTGGTCAGAAACACAGTGGTCAGAAACACACTGGTCAGAAACACTCTGGTCAGAAAAACAGCGGTCACAAACACAGTGGTCAGAAACACACTGGTCAGAAACACCCTGGTCAGAAACACAGTGGTCAGAAACACACTGGTCAGAAACACACTGGTCAAAAATACAGTGGTCAGAAACACGGTGGTCAGAAACACGCTGGTCAGAAACACACTGGTCAGAAACACACTGGTCAGAAACACGCTGGTCATAAACACAGTGGTCCGAAACAACAAGGTCAGAAACAGAGTGGTCAGGAACACAGTGGTCAGAATCACAGTGGTCAGACACACACTGGTCAGAAATACTGTGGTCAGAAACACGCTGGTCATAAACACAGTGGTCCGAAACAACAAGGTCAGAAACAGAGTGGTCAGGAACACAGTGGTCAGAATCACAGTGGTCAGACACACACTGGTCAGAAATACTGTGGTCAGAAACGCAGTGGTCAGAAACACGCTGTTCAGAAACACAGTGGTCAGAAATACACTGGTCAGAAACACATTGGTCATTAACACAGTGGTCAGAAACACGGTGGTCAGAAACACAGTGGTCAGAAACACAGTGGTCAGAAACACACTGGTCAGAAACACATTGGTCATTAACACAGTGGTCAGAAACACGGTGGTCAGAAACACAGTGGTCAGAAACACAGTGTACAGAAACACTGTGGCCGGAAACACACTGGTCAAAAACACAGCGGTCAGAAACACACTGGTCAGAAACGCAGTTGTCAGAAACTGACTGGTCAGAAACACAGTGGCCAGAAACACACTGTTCAGGAACACAGTGGTAAGAAACACAGTAGTCAAAAACGCATTGGTCAGAAACACAGTGGTCAGAAACACTGTGGTCAGAAAAACAGTGGTCAGAAACGCACTGGTCAGAAACACACTGTTCAGGAACACAGTGGTAAGAAACACAGTAGTCAAAAACGCATTGGTCAGAAACACAGTGGTCAGAAACACTGTGGTCAGAAAAACAGTGGTCAGAAACGCACTGGTCAGAAACACGATGGTCGGAAACACACTAGTCAGAAACGCACTGGTCAGAAACACAGTGGTCAGAAACACATTGGTCATAAACACAGTGGCCTGAAACACATTGGTCAGAAACACAGTGGTCAGAAACACGATGGTCGGAAACACACTAGTCAGAAACGCACTGGTCAGAAACACAGTGGTCAGAAACACATTGGTCATAAACACAGTGGCCTGAAACACATTGGTCAGAAACACAGTGGTCAGAAAAACAGTGGTCAGACACACAGTGGTCAGAAACACACTGGTCAGAAACACAGTGGTCAGAAACACACTGGTCAGAAACACAGTGGTCAGAAACACATTGGTCAGGAATACAGTGGTCAGAAATACAGTGGTCAGAAACACACTGGTCAGAAACACAGTGGTCAGAAACACACTGGTCAGAAACACAGTGGTCAGAAACACATTGGTCAGGAATACAGTGGTCAGAAATACAGTGGTCAGAAACAAAGTGGTCAGAAACACACAGGTCAGAAACACAGTCGTCAGAAACATAGGGTCATACACATAGTGGTCAGGAACACACTGGTCACAAACACAGTGGTCAGATACACCATGGTCAGAAACACACTGGTGAGAAACACACTGGTCAGAAACACACTGGTCAGAAACACAGTGGTAAGAAACACAGTGGTCAGAAACACACTGGTCAAAAACACAGTGGTGAGGAATACACTGGTAAGAAACACAGTGGTCAGAAACAGTGGTCAGAAACACACTGGTCAGAAACACAGTGGTCATAAACACACTGGTCAGAAACACATTGGTCAGAAACACAGTGGTCAGAAACACAGTGGTCAGAAACACAGTGGTCAGAAACACAGTGGTCAGAAACACAGTGGTCAGAAACACACTGGTCAGAAACACAGTGGTCAGAAACACACAGGTCAGAAACACAGTGGTCAGAAACACACTGGTCAGAAATACAGTGGTCAGAAACACAGTGGTCAGAAACACAGTGGTCAGAAACACAGTGGTCAGAAACACAGTGGTCAGAAACACACTGGTCAGAAACACACTGGTCAGAAACACAGTTGTCAGAAACACACTGGTCAAAAACACACTGGTCAGTAACACACCGGTCAGAAACACAGGTGTCAGACACACACTGGTCAGAAACACAGTGGTCAGAAACACAGTGGTCAGAAACACAGTGGTGAGAAACACAGTGGTAAAAAACACACTGGTCCGAACACACTCGTCATAAAGACAGTGGTAAGCAACACAGTGATCAGGAACACAGTTGTCCGAAACACAGTGGTCAGAAACACATTGGTCAGACACACAGTGGTCAGAAACATAGTGGTCAGGAACACAGTGGTCACAAACACGGTGGTCATAAACACAGTGGTCAGAAACAAAGTCGTCAGAAACACAGTGGTCAGAAACACATTGGTCAGACACACAGTGGTCAGAAACATAGTGGTCAGGAACACAGTGGTCACAAACACGGTGGTCATAAACACAGTGGTCAGAAACAAAGTCGTCAGAAACACAGTGGTCAGAAACACAGTGGTCAGAAACACATGGTCATAAACACAGTCGTCAGAAACACACTGGTCAGAAACACAGTGGTGAGAAACACACTGGTCAGAAACGCAGTGGTCAGAAACACACAGGTCAGAAACACACTGGTCAGAAACACAAAGGTCAGAAACATAGTGGTCAGAACCACATTGGTCAGAAATACACTGGTCAGAAACACAGTGGTCAGAAACACACTGGGCAGGCACACACTGGTCAGAACACACAGTGGTCAGAAACACAGTGGTCCAAATCACAGTGGTCAGAAACACACTGGAAAGAGGCACAGTGGTCAGCATTACAGTGGTCAGAAACACACTGGTACGAAACACAGTGGTCGGAAACACAGTGGTCAGAAACACACTGGTCGGAAAGACAGTGTTCAGAAACATACTGGTCGGATACACACTGGTCAAAACCACAATGGTCAGAAACAGTGGTCAGAAACACAGTGGTCAGAAACACAGTGGTCAGAAACACGGTGGTCAGAAACACACTTGTCAGAAACACAATGGTCAGAAACACAGTGGTCAGAAACACAGTGTTCAGAAACATACTGGTCGGATACACACTGGTCAAAACCACAATGGTCAGAAACAGTGGTCAGAAACACAGTGGTCAGAAACACAGTGGTCAGAAACACGGTGGTCAGAAACACACTTGTCAGAAACACAATGGTCAGAAACACAGTGGTCAGAAACACAGTGGTCAAAAACACAGTGGTCAGAAACACGGTAGTCAGAAACACATTGGTCAGAAACACAGTGGTCAGTAACACAGTGGTCAGAAACACAGTGGTCAGAAACACACTGGTCAGAAACACAATGGTCGGAAACACACTGGTCAGATACAGACTGGTCAGAAACAAAGTAGTCAGAAACACAGTGGTCATAAACACGGTGGCCAGAAACACAGTGGTCAGAAACACAGTTGGCAGAATCACAGTGGTCAGAAACACAGTGGTCAGAATTACACTGGTCAGAAACACGGTGGCCAGACACACACTGGTCAGAAACACAGTGGTCAGAAACACAGTGGTCAGAAACACAGTGGTCAGAAACACAGTGGTCAGAAACAAAGTGGTCAGACACACGGGGTCATACGCACAGTTGTCAGAAACACACCGGTCAGCAACACAGTGGTCAGAAACACACTGGTCAGAAAGACTCTGGTCAGAAACACAGTGGTCGGAAACACAATGGTCAGAAACACACTGGTTGGAAACACAGTGGTCAGAAACACATTGGTCAGATACACACTGCTCAAAACCACAGTGGTCAAAAACAGGGGTCAGAAACACAGTGGTCAGAAACACAGTGGTCAAAAACACGGAGGTCAGAAACACACTTGTGGGAAACACAATGGTCATAAATACCGTGGTCAGAAAAACAGCTGTCAGAAACACACTGGTCAGAAACACACTGGTCAAAACACAGTGGTCAGAAACACACTGGTCAGAAACACACTGGTCAGAAACACACTGGTGAGAAACACAGTGGTCAGGAACACAGTGGTCAGAAACACACTGGTCAGAAACACAGTGGTCGGAAACACAGTGGTTAGGAACACACTGGTCCGAAAACAGTGGTCAGAAACAGTGGTCAGAAGCACAGTGGTCAGAAACACAGTGGTCAAAAAGACGGTGGTCAGAAACACACTTGTCAGAAACACAATGGTCAGAAACACAGTGGTCAGAAACACAGTGGTCAGAAACACAGTCGTCAGAAACACACTGGTCAGAAACACAGTGGTCAGAAACACAAAGTCATACACACAGTGGTCAGAAGCACACTGGTCAGCAACACAATGGTCAGAAACACACTGGTGAGAGACACACTGGGCAGAAACACAGTGGTCGGAAACACAGTGGTCAGAAACACACTGGTCGGAAACACAGTGGTCAGAAACATAGTGGTCAGAAACACGTTTGTCAGATACACACCGGTCAAAACCACAGTGGTCAGAAACAGTGGTCAGAAACACAGTACTCAGAAACACAGTGGTCAAAAACATGGTGGTCTGAAACACACTTGTCAGAAACACAGTGGTCAGAAACACAGTGGTCAGAAACACAGTGGTCACAAACACAGTGGTCAGAAACACAGTGGTCAGAAACACAGTTGTCAGAAACACAGTGGACAGAAACACAGCGGTCAGAAACACAGTGGTCCAAATCACAGTGGTCAGACAAACACTGGACAGAGGCACAGTGGTCAGCATTACAGTGGTCAAAAACACAGTGGTCCAAAACACAGTGGTCAGAAACACAGTGGTCAGAAACACGATAGTCAGAAACACATTGGTCAGAAACACAGTGGTCAGAAACACAGTGGTCAGAAACACAGTGGTCAAAAACACACTGGTCACATACACAATGGTCGGAAACACACTGGTCAGAGACAGACTGGTCAGAAACAAAGTGGTCAGAAACACAGTGGTCAGAAACACGATAGTCAGAAACACACTGGTCAGAAACACACTAGTCAGAAACACACTGGTCAGAAACACACTAGTCAGAAACACACTGGTCAGAAACACACTAGTCAGAAACACACTGGTCAGAAACACACTAGTCAGAAACACACTGGTCAGAAACACACTAGTCAGAAACACACTGGTCAGAAACACACTAGTCAGAAACACACTGGTCAGAAACACACTGGTCAGAAACACTCTGGTCAGAAACACAGTGGTCGGAAACACAGTGGTCAGAAACACACTGGTCAGAAACACATTGGTCAGATACACACTGCTCAAAACCACAGTGGTCAGAAACAGGGGTCAGAAACACAGTGGTCAGAAACACAGTGGTCAAAAACACGGTGGTCAGAAACACACTTGTGAGAAACACAATGGTCATAAACACCGTGGTCAGAAAAACAGAGGTCACAAACACACTGGTCAGAAACACACTGGTCAGAAACACAGTGGTCAGAAACACAGTGGTCAAAAACACGGTGGTCAGAAACACACTTGTGAGAAACACAATGGTCATAAACACCGTGGTCAGAAAAACAGAGGTCACAAACACACTGGTCAGAAACACACTGGTCAGAACACAGTGGTCAGAAACACACTGGTCAGAAACACCCTGGTCAGAAACACACTGGTCAGAAACACACTGGTCAGAAACACATTGGTCAGAAACACAGTGGTCAGAAACACGGTGGACAGAAACACACTGGTCATAAACACACTTGTCAGAAACACACTGGTCAGAAACACACTGGTCAGAAACACACTGGTCATAAACACAGTGGTCGGAAACACCGTGGTCAGAAACAGAGTGGTCAGGAACACAGTGGTCAGAAACACAGTGGTCAGACACACACTGGTTAGAAACATAGTGGTCAGAAATGCAGTGGTCAGAAACACGCTGGTCAGAAACACAGTGGTCAGAAACACACTGGTCAGAAACACATTGGTCATGAACACGGTAGTCAGAAACACGGTGGTCAGAAACACAGTGGTCAGAAACACAGTGTACAGAAACACAGTGGTCGGAAACACACTGGTCAGAAACACAGTGGTCAGAAACACACTGGTCAGAAACGCAGTTGTCAGAAACGGACTGGTCAGAAACACAGTGGGCAGAAACACACTGGTCAGGAACACAGTGGTAAGAAACACACTGGTCAGAAACACAACGGTCACAAACAGAGTGGTCAGAAACACAGTAGTCAGAAACGCATTGGTCAGAAGCACAGTGGTCAGAAACACAGTGGTCAGAAATACAGTGGTCAGAAACACACTGGTCAGAAACACAATGGTCGGAAACACACTGGTCAGAAACACAGTGGTCAGAAACACAGTGGTCAGAAACACAGTGGTCATAAACACAGGGGCCAGAAACGCAGTGGTCACAAACACAGCGGTCAGAAACACAGTGGTCAGAAACAAAAAGGTCAGAAACACTGGTCAGAAACACAGTGGTCAGAAACACAGGGTCATACACACAGTGGTCAGAAACACACTGGTCACAAACACAGTGGTCAGAAACACACTGGTCAGAAACACACTGGTCAGAAACACACTGGTCAGATACACAGTGGTCAGTAATACACTGGTAAGAAACACAGTGGTCAGAAACAGTGGTCAGAAAAATACTGGTCAGAAACACAACGGTCAGAAACACACTGGTCAGATACACAGTGGTCAGAAACACAGTGGTCAGAAACACA
>SZWC01012488.1:49578-62426 GCA_023375785.1 Penium margaritaceum | reverse complement strand
GTCACACTTTGGCACTAGAGCATCACACTTTGGCACTAGAGTGTCACACTTTGGTACTAGAGCGTCACACTTTGGCACTAGAGCGTCACACTTTGGCACTAGAGTGTCACACTTTGGCCTTAGAGTGTCACACTTTGGCACTAGAGCATCACACTCTGGCACTAAAGCGTCACACACTTTGGCACTAGAGTATGACACTTTGGCACTAGAACGTCACACTTTGGTACTAGAGCGTCACACTTTGGCACTACAGCTTCACACTTTGGCACTACAGTGTGACACTTTGGCAGAAGAGCGTCACACTTTGGCACTAGAGCGTCACACTTTCGCACTAAAGCGTCACACTTTGGCACTAGAGCGTCACACTTTGGCACTAGAGCGTCACACTTTGGCAGTAGAGCGTCACACTTTGGCACTAGAGCATCACACATTGGCACTAGAGCGTCACACTTTGGCACTACAGCTTCATACTTTGGCACTAGAGCGTCACACTTTGTCACTAGAGCGTCACACTTTGGCACTAGAGCATCACACTTTGGCACTAGAGTGTCACACTTTGACACTAGAGCGTCACACTTTGGCACTAGAGCTTCACGCTTTGGCACTAGGGTGTCACACTTTGGCACTAGAGTGTCACACTTTGGTACTAGAGCGTCACACTTTGGCACTAGAGCATCACACTTTGGCACTAGAGCATCATACTTTGGCACTAGAGCATCACACTTTGGCACTAGAGCATCATACTTTGGCACTAGAGCATCACACTTTGGCACTAGAGCATCATACTTTGGCACTAGAGCATCACACTTTGGCACTAGAGCGTCACACTTTGGCACTACAGCTTCACACTTTGGCACTACAGTGTGACACTTTGGCAGTAGAGCGTCACACTTTGGCACTAGAGCATCACACATTGGCACTAGAGCGTCACACTTTGGCACTAGCGCGTCACACTTTGGCACTAGAGCGTCACACTTAGGCACTAGAGCGTCACACTTTGGCACTAGAGCGTGACACTTTGGGTTTAGAGCTGCACACTTAAGCACTAGAGTGTCACACTTTGGCACTAGAGCATCACACTTTGGCACTAGAGTGTCACACTTTGGTACTAGAGCGTCACACTTTGGCACTAGAGTATCACACTTTGGCACTAGAGTGTCACACTTTGGCCCTAGAGTGTCACACTTTGGCACTAGAGCATCACACTCTGGCACTAAAGCGTCACACACTGTGGCACTAGAGTGTGACACTTTGGCACTAGAACGTCACACTTTGGCACTAGAGCGTCACACTTTGGCCTTACAGCTTCACACGTTGGCACTACAGTGTGACACTTTGGCAGTAGAGCGTCACACTTTGGCACTAGAGCGTCACACTTTCGCACTAGAGTATCACACTTTGGCAATAGAGCGTCACACTTTGGCACTAGAGCATCACACTTTGGCAGTAGAGCGTCACACTTTGACACTAGAGCATCACACTTTGGCACTAGAGCGTCACACTTTGGCACTACAGCTTCACACTTTGGTACTAGAGCTTCACACTTTGGCACTAGATCGTCACACTTTGGCAGCAGAGCATCACACTTTGGCACTAGAGCATCACACTTTGGCACTAGAGCGCCACACGTTGCCATTAGATCGTCACACTTTGGCGCTAGAGCGTCACACTTTGGAACTAGAGCGTGACACTTTGGGTTTAGAGCTGCACACTTAAGCTCTAGAGTGTCACACTTTGGCACTAGAGCATCACACTTTGGCACTAGAGTGTCACACTTTGGTACTAGAACGTCACACTTTGGCACTAGAGCGTCACACTTTGGCACTAGAGTGTCACACTTTGGCCTTAGAGTGTCACACTTTGGCACTAGAGCATCACACTCTGGCACTAAAGCGTCACACACTGTGGCACTAGAGTATGACACTTTGGCACTAGAACGTCACACTTTGGTACTAGAGCGTCACACTTTGGCACTACAGCTTCACACTTTGGCACTACAGTGTGACACTTTGGCAGTAGAGCGTCACACTTTGGCACTAGAGCGTCACACTTTGGTACTAGAGCGTCACACTTTGGCACTACAGCGTCATACTTTGGCACTAGAGCGTCACACTTTGGTACTAGAGCGTCACACTTTGGCACTACAGCGTCATACTTTGGCACTAGAGCGTCACACTTTGGTACTAGAGCGTCACACTTTGGCACTACAGCGTCATACTTTGGCACTAGAGCGTCACACTTTGGTACTAGAGCGTCACACTTTGGCACTACAGCGTCATACTTTGGCACTAGAGCGTCACACTTTGGTACTAGAGCGTCACACTTTGGCACTACAGCGTCATACTTTGGCACTAGAGCGTCACACTTTGGTACTAGAGCGTCACACTTTGGCACTACAGCGTCATACTTTGGCACTAGAGCGTCACACTTTGGTACTAGAGCGTCACACTTTGGCACTACAGCGTCATACTTTGGCACTAGAGCGTCACACTTTGGTACTAGAGCGTCACACTTTGGCACTACAGCGTCATACTTTGGCACTAGAGCGTCACACTTTGGTACTAGAGCGTCACACTTTGGCACTACAGCGTCATACTTTGGCACTAGAGCGTCACACTTTGGTACTAGAGCGTCACACTTTGGCACTACAGCGTCATACTTTGGCACTAGAGCGTCACACTTTGGTACTAGAGCGTCACACTTTGGCACTACAGCGTCATACTTTGGCACTAGAGCGTCACACTTTGGTACTAGAGCGTCACACTTTGGCACTACAGCGTCATACTTTGGCACTAGAGCGTCACACTTTGGTACTAGAGCGTCACACTTTGGCACTACAGCGTCATACTTTGGCACTAGAGCGTCACACTTTGGTACTAGAGCGTCACACTTTGGCACTACAGCGTCATACTTTGGCACTAGAGCGTCACACTTTGGTACTAGAGCGTCACACTTTGGCACTACAGCGTCATACTTTGGCACTAGAGCGTCACACTTTGGTACTAGAGCGTCACACTTTGGCACTACAGCGTCATACTTTGGCACTAGAGCGTCACACTTTGGTACTAGAGCGTCACACTTTGGCACTACAGCGTCATACTTTGGCACTAGAGCGTCACACTTTGGTACTAGAGCGTCACACTTTGGCACTACAGCGTCATACTTTGGCACTAGAGCGTCACACTTTGGTACTAGAGCGTCACACTTTGGCACTACAGCGTCATACTTTGGCACTAGAGCGTCACACTTTGGTACTAGAGCGTCACACTTTGGCACTACAGCGTCATACTTTGGCACTAGAGCGTCACACTTTGGTACTAGAGCGTCACACTTTGGCACTACAGCGTCATACTTTGGCACTAGAGCGTCACACTTTGGTACTAGAGCGTCACACTTTGGCACTACAGCGTCATACTTTGGCACTAGAGCGTCACACTTTGGTACTAGAGCGTCACACTTTGGCACTACAGCGTCATACTTTGGCACTAGAGCGTCACACTTTGGTACTAGAGCGTCACACTTTGGCACTACAGCGTCATACTTTGGCACTAGAGCGTCACACTTTGGTACTAGAGCGTCACACTTTGGCACTACAGCGTCATACTTTGGCACTAGAGCGTCACACTTTGGTACTAGAGCGTCACACTTTGGCACTACAGCGTCATACTTTGGCACTAGAGCGTCACACTTTGGTACTAGAGCGTCACACTTTGGCACTACAGCGTCATACTTTGGCACTAGAGCGTCACACTTTGGTACTAGAGCGTCACACTTTGGCACTACAGCGTCATACTTTGGCACTAGAGCGTCACACTTTGGTACTAGAGCGTCACACTTTGGCACTACAGCGTCATACTTTGGCACTAGAGCGTCACACTTTGGTACTAGAGCGTCACACTTTGGCACTACAGCGTCATACTTTGGCACTAGAGCGTCACACTTTGGTACTAGAGCGTCACACTTTGGCACTACAGCGTCATACTTTGGCACTAGAGCGTCACACTTTGGTACTAGAGCGTCACACTTTGGCACTACAGCGTCATACTTTGGCACTAGAGCGTCACACTTTGGTACTAGAGCGTCACACTTTGGCACTACAGCGTCATACTTTGGCACTAGAGCGTCACACTTTGGTACTAGAGCGTCACACTTTGGCACTACAGCGTCATACTTTGGCACTAGAGCGTCACACTTTGGTACTAGAGCGTCACACTTTGGCACTACAGCGTCATACTTTGGCACTAGAGCGTCACACTTTGGTACTAGAGCGTCACACTTTGGCACTACAGCGTCATACTTTGGCACTAGAGCGTCACACTTTGGCACTAGAGTGTCACACTTTGGCACTAGAGCGTCACACTTTCGCACTAGAGCGTCACACTTTGGCACTAGAGTGTCACACTTTGGCACTAGAGCATCACACTTTGGCACTAGAGCATCATACTTTGGCACTAGAGCATCACACTTTGGCACTAGAGTGTCACTCTTTGACACTAGAGCGTCAGACTTTGGCACTAGAGCTTCACACTTTGGCACTAGAGCGTCACACTTTGGCACTAGAGTGTCACACTTTGGCACTAGAGTGTCACACTTTGGCACTAGAGCCTCACACTTTGGCACTAGAGCATCACACTTTGGCACTAAAGTGTCACACTTTGGCACTAGAGCGTCACACTTTGGCAGTGGAGCGTCACACTTTGGCAGTTGAGCTTCACACTTTGGCACTAGACTGTCACACTTTGGCAATAGAGCGTCACACTTTGGTACTAGAGCTTCACACTTTGGCACTGGAGCACCACACTTTGGCACCAGAGCGTCACACTTTGGCACTAGATCGTCACACTTTGGCACTTGAGCGTCACACTTTGGCATTAAATCGTCACACTTTGGCACTAGAGCGTCACACTTTGGCACTAGAGCGTGACACTTTGGGTTTAGAGCTGCACACTTAAGCACTAGAGTGTCACACTTTGGCACTAGAGAATCACACTTTGGCACTAGTGTGTCACACTTTGGTACTAGAGCGTCCCACTTTGGCACTAGAGTATCACACTTTGGCACTAGAGTGTCACACTTTGGCCCTAGAGTGTCACACTTTGGCACTAGAGCATCACACTCTGGCACTAAAGCGTCACACACTGTGGCACTAGAGTGTGACACTTTGGCACTAGAACGTCACACTTTGGTACTATAGCGTCACACTTTGGCCTTACAGCTTCACACGTTGGCACTACAGTGTGACACTTTGGCAATAGAGCGTCACACTTTGGCACTAGAGCGTCACACTTTCGCACTAGAGCATCACACTTTGGCACTAGAGCGTCACACTTTGGCACTAGAGCATCACACTTTGGTAGTAGAGCGTCACACTTTGGCACTAGAGCATCACACTTTGGCACTAGAGCGTCACACTTTGTCACTAGAGCGTCACACTTTGGCACTAGAGCATCACACTTTGGCACTAGAGCGTCACACTTTGGCACTAGAGTGTCACACTTTGGCACTAGAGCGTCACACTTTGGCACTAGAGCGTCACACTTTGGTACTAGAGCGTCACACTTTGGTACTAGAGCTCCACACTTGGGCACTAGAGCATCACACTCTGGCACTAGAGCGTCACACGTTGGCACTAGAGTGTCACACTTTGGCACTAGAGCGTCCCACTTTGGCACTAGAGCGTCACACTTTGGGACTAGAGCTCCACACTTTGGCACTAGAGCATCACACTTTGGTACTAGAGCGTCACACTTTGGTACTAGAGCTCCACACTTGGGCACTAGAGCATCACACTCTGGCACTAGAGCGTCACACGTTGGCACTAGAGTGTCACACTTTGGCACTAGAGCGTCCCACTTTGGCACTAGAGCGTCACACTTTGGGACTAGAGCTCCACACTTTGGCACTAGAGCATCACACTTTGGTACTAGAGCGTCACACTTTGGTACTAGAGCTCCACACTTGGGCACTAGAGCATCACACTCTGGCACTAGAGCGTCACACGTTGGCACTAGAGTGTCACACTTTGGCACTAGAGCGTCCCACTTTGGCACTAGAGCGTCACACTTTGGGACTAGAGCTCCACACTTTGGCACTAGAGCATCACACTTTGGTACTAGAGCGTCACACTTTGGTACTAGAGCTCCACACTTGGGCACTAGAGCATCACACTCTGGCACTAGAGCGTCACACGTTGGCACTAGAGTGTCACACTTTGGCACTAGAGCGTCCCACTTTGGCACTAGAGCGTCACACTTTGGGACTAGAGCTCCACACTTTGGCACTAGAGCATCACACTTTGGTACTAGAGCGTCACACTTTGGTACTAGAGCTCCACACTTGGGCACTAGAGCATCACACTCTGGCACTAGAGCGTCACACGTTGGCACTAGAGTGTCACACTTTGGCACTAGAGCGTCCCACTTTGGCACTAGAGCGTCACACTTTGGGACTAGAGCTCCACACTTTGGCACTAGAGCATCACACTTTGGTACTAGAGCGTCACACTTTGGTACTAGAGCTCCACACTTGGGCACTAGAGCATCACACTCTGGCACTAGAGCGTCACACGTTGGCACTAGAGTGTCACACTTTGGCACTAGAGCGTCCCACTTTGGCACTAGAGCGTCACACTTTGGGACTAGAGCTCCACACTTTGGCACTAGAGCATCACACTTTGGTACTAGAGCGTCACACTTTGGTACTAGAGCTCCACACTTGGGCACTAGAGCATCACACTCTGGCACTAGAGCGTCACACGTTGGCACTAGAGTGTCACACTTTGGCACTAGAGCGTCCCACTTTGGCACTAGAGCGTCACACTTTGGGACTAGAGCTCCACACTTTGGCACTAGAGCATCACACTTTGGTACTAGAGCGTCACACTTTGGTACTAGAGCTCCACACTTGGGCACTAGAGCATCACACTCTGGCACTAGAGCGTCACACGTTGGCACTAGAGTGTCACACTTTGGCACTAGAGCGTCCCACTTTGGCACTAGAGCGTCACACTTTGGGACTAGAGCTCCACACTTTGGCACTAGAGCATCACACTTTGGTACTAGAGCGTCACACTTTGGTACTAGAGCTCCACACTTGGGCACTAGAGCATCACACTCTGGCACTAGAGCGTCACACGTTGGCACTAGAGTGTCACACTTTGGCACTAGAGCGTCCCACTTTGGCACTAGAGCGTCACACTTTGGGACTAGAGCTCCACACTTTGGCACTAGAGCATCACACTTTGGTACTAGAGCGTCACACTTTGGTACTAGAGCTCCACACTTGGGCACTAGAGCATCACACTCTGGCACTAGAGCGTCACACGTTGGCACTAGAGTGTCACACTTTGGCACTAGAGCGTCCCACTTTGGCACTAGAGCGTCACACTTTGGGACTAGAGCTCCACACTTTGGCACTAGAGCATCACACTTTGGTACTAGAGCGTCACACTTTGGTACTAGAGCTCCACACTTGGGCACTAGAGCATCACACTCTGGCACTAGAGCGTCACACGTTGGCACTAGAGTGTCACACTTTGGCACTAGAGCGTCCCACTTTGGCACTAGAGCGTCACACTTTGGGACTAGAGCTCCACACTTTGGCACTAGAGCATCACACTTTGGTACTAGAGCGTCACACTTTGGTACTAGAGCTCCACACTTGGGCACTAGAGCATCACACTCTGGCACTAGAGCGTCACACGTTGGCACTAGAGTGTCACACTTTGGCACTAGAGCGTCCCACTTTGGCACTAGAGCGTCACACTTTGGGACTAGAGCTCCACACTTTGGCACTAGAGCATCACACTTTGGTACTAGAGCGTCACACTTTGGTACTAGAGCTCCACACTTGGGCACTAGAGCATCACACTCTGGCACTAGAGCGTCACACGTTGGCACTAGAGTGTCACACTTTGGCACTAGAGCGTCCCACTTTGGCACTAGAGCGTCACACTTTGGGACTAGAGCTCCACACTTTGGCACTAGAGCATCACACTTTGGTACTAGAGCGTCACACTTTGGTACTAGAGCTCCACACTTGGGCACTAGAGCATCACACTCTGGCACTAGAGCGTCACACGTTGGCACTAGAGTGTCACACTTTGGCACTAGAGCGTCCCACTTTGGCACTAGAGCGTCACACTTTGGGACTAGAGCTCCACACTTTGGCACTAGAGCATCACACTTTGGTACTAGAGCGTCACACTTTGGTACTAGAGCTCCACACTTGGGCACTAGAGCATCACACTCTGGCACTAGAGCGTCACACGTTGGCACTAGAGTGTCACACTTTGGCACTAGAGCGTCCCACTTTGGCACTAGAGCGTCACACTTTGGGACTAGAGCTCCACACTTTGGCACTAGAGCATCACACTTTGGTACTAGAGCGTCACACTTTGGTACTAGAGCTCCACACTTGGGCACTAGAGCATCACACTCTGGCACTAGAGCGTCACACGTTGGCACTAGAGTGTCACACTTTGGCACTAGAGCGTCCCACTTTGGCACTAGAGCGTCACACTTTGGGACTAGAGCTCCACACTTTGGCACTAGAGCATCACACTTTGGTACTAGAGCGTCACACTTTGGTACTAGAGCTCCACACTTGGGCACTAGAGCATCACACTCTGGCACTAGAGCGTCACACGTTGGCACTAGAGTGTCACACTTTGGCACTAGAGCGTCCCACTTTGGCACTAGAGCGTCACACTTTGGGACTAGAGCTCCACACTTTGGCACTAGAGCATCACACTTTGGTACTAGAGCGTCACACTTTGGTACTAGAGCTCCACACTTGGGCACTAGAGCATCACACTCTGGCACTAGAGCGTCACACGTTGGCACTAGAGTGTCACACTTTGGCACTAGAGCGTCCCACTTTGGCACTAGAGCGTCACACTTTGGGACTAGAGCTCCACACTTTGGCACTAGAGCATCACACTTTGGTACTAGAGCGTCACACTTTGGTACTAGAGCTCCACACTTGGGCACTAGAGCATCACACTCTGGCACTAGAGCGTCACACGTTGGCACTAGAGTGTCACACTTTGGCACTAGAGCGTCCCACTTTGGCACTAGAGCGTCACACTTTGGGACTAGAGCTCCACACTTTGGCACTAGAGCATCACACTTTGGTACTAGAGCGTCACACTTTGGTACTAGAGCTCCACACTTGGGCACTAGAGCATCACACTCTGGCACTAGAGCGTCACACTTTGGCACTAGCGCGTCACACTTTGGCACTAGAGCGTCACACTTTGGCACTAGAGCGTCACACTTTGGCACTAGAGCGTCACACTTTGGCACTAGAGTGTCACACTTTGGCACTAGAGCGTAACACTTTCGCACAAGAGCGTCACACTTTGGCACTAGAGTGTCACACTTTGGCACTAGAGCATCACACTTTGGCACTAGAGCGTCACACTTTGGCACTAGAGCATCACACTTTGGCACTAGAGTGCCACACTTTGACACTAGAGTGTCCCACTTTGGTACTAGAGCGTCACACTTTGGCACTAGAGCGTCACACTTTGGCACTGAAGTGTCACACTTTGGCACTAGAGCGTCACACTTTGGCAGTAGAGCGTCACACTTTGGCAGTAGAGCTTCACACTTTGGCACTAGACTGTCACACTTTGGCACTAGAGCGTCACACTTTGGCAGTAGAGCGTCACACTTTGGCAGTAGAGCTTCACACTTTGGCACTAGACTGTCACACTTTGGCACTAGAGCGTCACACTTTGGTACTAGAGCTTCACACTGTGGCACTAGAGCGTCACACTTTGGCACCAGAGCATCACACTTTGGCACTTTAGCGTCACACTTTGGCACTAGAGCATTACACTTCGGCATTAGATCGTCACACTTTGGCACTAGAGCGTCACACTTTGGCACTAGAGCGTGACACTTTGGGTTTAGAGCTGCACACTTAAGCACTAGAGTGTGACACTTTGGCACTGGAGCATCACACTTTGGCACTAGAGTGTCACACTTTGGTACTAGAGCGTCACACTTTGGCACTAGAGCGTCACACTTTGGCACTAGAGTGTCACACTTTTGCCCTAGAGAGTCACACTTTGGCACTAGAGCATCACACTCTGGCAGTAAAGCGTCACACACTGTGGCACTAGAGTGTGACACTTTGGCACTAGAACGTCACAATTTGGTAATAGAGCGTCACACTTTGGCACTACAGCTTCACACTTTGGCACTACAGTGTGACAGTTTGGCAGTAGAGCGTCACACTTTGGCACTAGAGCGTCACACTTTCGCACTAGAGCGTCACACTTTTGCGCTAGAACGTCACACTTTGGCACTAGAGCGTCACATTTTGGCAGTAGAGCGTCACACTTTGGCACTAAAGCATCCAACTATGGCACTAGAGTGTCACACTTTGGCACTACAGCTTCACACTTTGGCACTAGCGCGTCACACTTTGTCACTAGAGCGTCACACATTGTCACTAGAGCGTCACACTTTGGCCCTAGAGTGTCACACTTTAGCACTAGAGCATCACACTTGGGCACTATAGCGTCACACTTTGGCACTAGAGCGTCACACGTTGGCACTAGAGCGTCCCACTTTGGCAGTAGAGCGTCACACTTTGGCACTAGAGCGTCACACTTTGGCACTAGAGCGTCACACTTTGGCTCTAGAGCGTCACACTTTGGCACTAAAGCGTCACACACTGTGGCACTGGAGTGTGACACTTTGGCACTAAAGTGTCACACACTGTGGCACTAGAGTGTGACACTTTGGCACTAGAGCATCACACTTTGCCACAGTGTGTGACGCATTAGTGCCAATGTGTCATGCTCTAGTGCCAAAGTGTGACGCTCTAGTGCCAAAGTATGACGCTCTAGTGCGAACGTGTGACGCTCTAGTGCGAAAGTGTGACGATATAGTGCCAAAGTGTCAAGCTCTACTGCCAAAGTGTGACACTCTAGTGACAAAGTGTGACGCTCTAGTGCCAAAGTGTGACGATCTAATGCCAACGTGTGACACTCTAGTGCTTAAGTGTGACACTATAGTGCCAAAGTGTGACGCTCTAGTGCCAAAGTGTCACACTGTAGTGCCACAGTGTGTGACGCTTTAGTGCCAAAGTGTGACGCTCTAGTGCCAAAGTGTGACGCTCTAGTGCCAAAGTGTGACGCTCTACTGCCAAAGTGTGACGCTCTAGTGACAAAGTGTGATGCTCTAGTGCCAAAGTGTCACACTCTAGTGCCACAGTGTGTGACGCTTTAGTGCCGAAGTGTGACGCTCTAGTGCCAAAGTGTGACGCTCTAGTGCCAAAGTGTGACGCTCTACTGCCAAAGTGTGACGCTCTAGTGATAATGTGTGACGCTCTAGTGCCAAAGTGTGACGCTCTAGTGCCAAAGTGTGACGCTCTAGTGCCAACGTGTGACGCTCTAGTGCCAAAGTGTGACGCTCTACTGCCAAAGTGGGACGCTCTAGTGCCAAAGTGTGACGCTCTAGTGCCAACGTGTGACGCTCTAGTGCCAAAGTGTGACGCTCTACTGCCAAAGTGGGACGCTCTAGTGCCAAAGTGTGACGCTCTAGTGCCAACGTGTGACGCTCTAGTGCCAAAGTGTGACGCTCTACTGCCAAAGTGGGACGCTCTAGTGCCAAAGTGTGACGCTCTAGTGCCAACGTGTGACGCTCTAGTGCCAAAGTGTGACGCTCTACTGCCAAAGTGTGACGCTCTAGTGCCAAAGTGTGAAGCTCTAACCCCAAAGTGTGACGCTTTAGTGCCAAAGAGTGACGCTCTAGTGCCAAAGTGTGACGCTATAGTGCCAATGTGTGACGCTCTAGTGCCAAAGTATGACGCTCTAGTGCCAACGCGTGACGCTCTGGTGCCAATGTGTGAAGCTCTAGTGCCAAAATGTGACGCTCTAGTGCCAAAGTGTGAGTTCTAGTGCCAAAGTGTGACGACCTAATACCAAAGTGTGACGCTCTAGTGCCTAAGTGTAACGCTCTAGGGCCAAAGTGTGACACTCTAGTGCCAAAGTTTCACACTCTAGTGCCGAAGTGTGACGCTCTAGTGCCAAAGTGTCACACTCTAGTGCCACACTATGGTACTAGAGCGTTACACTTTGGCACTAGACCGTCATACTTTGGCATTAGATCATCACACTTTGGCACTAGAGCGTCACACTCTGGCACTAGAGCGTCACACTTTGGCACTAGAGCATCACACTTTGGCACTAAATCGTCACACACTGTGGCACTAGAGCGTCACACTGTGGCACTAGAGCGTCACACTTTGGCAATAGAGCGTCACACTTTGGTACTAGAGTGTCACACTTTGGCACTAGAGCTTCACACTTTGGCACCAGAGCGTCACGCGTTGGCACTAGAGCATCATACTTTGGCACTAGAGCGTCACACATTGGCACTAGAGCATCACACTTTGGCACTAGAGCGTCACACTTTGGCACAGTGTGTGACGCTTTAGTGCCAAAGTGTCATGCTCTTGTGCCAAAGTGTGACGTTCTAGTGCCAAAGTGTGACGATCTAATGCCAACGTGTGACGCTCTAGTGCTTAAGTGTGACACTCTAGTGCCAATGTGTGACGCTCTAGTGCCAAAGTGTCACACTGTAGTGCCACAGTGTGTGACGCTTTAGTGCCAAAGTGTGACGCTCTAGTGCCAAAGTGTGACGCTCTAGTGCCAAAGTGTGACGCTCTACTGCCAAAGTGTGACGCTCTAGTGACAAAGTGTGACGCTCTAGTGCCAAAGTGTCACACTCTAGTGCCACAGTGTGTGACGCTTTAGTGCCGAAGTGTGACGCTCTAGTGCCAAAGTGTGACGCTCTAGTGCCAAAGTGTGACGCTCTAGTACCAAAGTGTGA
>SZWC01012488.1:27047-41647 GCA_023375785.1 Penium margaritaceum | reverse complement strand
TTGGCACTAGAGCGTCACACTTTGGCACTAGAGCGTCACACTTTGGCACTAGAGCGTCACACTTTGGCACTAAAGCGTCACACACTGTGGCACTAGAGTGTCACACTTTGGCACTAGAGCGTCACACTTTGGCACTAGAGCGTCACACTTTGGCACTAGAGCGTCACACTTCGGCAATAGAGCATCACACTTTTGCACTAGAGCGTCACACTTTGGCACTAGAGCATCACACTTTGACACTAGAGCGTCACACTTTGGCATTAGATCGTCACACTTTGGCACTAGAGCGTCACACTTTACAAGTAGAGCGTCACACTTTGGGACTAGAGCCTGACACTTCGGCACTAGAGCGTCACACTTCGGTACTAGAACGTCACACTTTGGGACTAGAGCCTCACACTTTGGCACTAGAGCGTTACACTTTGGCACGAGAGCGTCACACTTTGGCACTAGAGCGTCACACTTTGGCACTAAAGCGTCACACACTGTGGCACTATAGTGTGACACTTTGGCACTAGAGCGTCACACTTTGGCACTAGAGCGTCACACTTTGGCACTAGAGCGTCACACTTTGGGTTAAGAGATGCACACGTAAGCACTAGAGCGTCACACTTTGGCAGTATAGCTTCACACTTTGGCACTAGAGCGTCACACTTTGGCACTAAATCGTCACACACTGTGGCACTAGAGTGTGACACTTTGGCACTAGAGCGTCACACAGTGGCACTAGAGCATCACAGTTTGGCAGTAGAGCTTCACACCTTGGCACTAGAGCGTCACACTTTCGCACTAGAGTGTCACACTTTGTCACTAGAGCGTCACACTTTGACACTAGACCGTCACACTTTGGCACTAGAGCGTCACAATTTGGCACTAGAGCGTCACACTTTGTCACTAGAGCGTCACACTTTGGCACTATAGCGTCACACTTTGGCACTAAAGCGTCACACACTATGGTACTAGAGTGTGACACTCTGGCACTAGAGCGTCACACTTTGGCACTAGAGCGTTACACGTTGGCACTATAGTGTGACACTTTGGCACTAGAGCGTCACACTTTGGCACTAGAGCGTCACACTTCGGCACTAGAGCTTCACACATTGGCACTAGAGCGTCACACTTTGGCACTAGAGCGTCACACTTTGGCCCTAGAGCGTCACACTTTGGCACTAGAGCGTCACACTTCGGCACTAGAGCTTCACACATTGGCACTAGAGCGTCACACTTTGGCACTAGAGCGTCACACTTTGGCCCTAGAGTGTCACACTTTGGCACAAGAGCATCACACTTTGGCACTAGAGCTTCACACTTTGGCACTAGAGCGTCACACTTTGGCACTAGAGCGTCACACACTGTGGCACTAGAGTGTCACACTCTGGCATTAGATTGTCACAGTTTGGCACTAGGGCGTGACACATTGGCACTATAGCATCACACTTTGGCACTAGACCGTCACACTTTGGCACTAAAGCGTCACACACTGTGGCACTACAGTGTGACACTTTGGTACTAGAGCATCACACTTTGGCACTAGAGCGTCACACTTTGGCACTAAAGCGTCACACACTGTGGCACTAGAGTGTCACACTTTGTCACTAGAGCGTCACACATTGGCACTAGAGCGTCACACTTTGGCACTAGAGCGTCACACTTCGGCACTAGAGCATCATACTTTTGCACTAGAGCGTCACACTTTGGCACTAGAGCGTCACACTTTGGCACTAGAGCGTCACACTTCGGCACTAGAGCATCATACTTTTGCACTAGAGCGTCACACTTTGGCACTAGAGCGTCACACTTTGACACTAAAGCGTCACAATTTGGCATTAGATCGTCACACTTTGGCACTAGAGCGTCACACTTTGACACTAGAACGTCACACTTTGGGACTAGAGCGTGACACTTCGGCACAAGAGCGTCACACTTTGGTACTAGAACGTCACACTTTGGTACTAGAGCTTCACACTTTGGCACTGGAGCGTTACACTTTGGCACGAGAGCATCACACTTTGGCACTAGAGCGTCACACTTTGGCACTAAAGCGTCACACACTGTGGCACTATAGTGTGACAGCACTAGAGCGTCACACTGTGGCACTAGAGTGTCACACTTTGGCACTAGAGCGTCACACTCTGGGTTTAGAGCTGCACACGTAAGCACTAGAGCGTCACACTTTGGCAGTAGAGCTTCACACTTTGGCACTAGAGCGTCACACGTTTGCACTAAAGCGTCACACACTGTGGCACTAGAGTGTGACACTTTGGCACTAGAGCGTCACATTGTGGCACTAGAGCATCACACTTTGGCACTAGAGTGTCACACTTTGGCACTAGAGCGTCACACTTTGGCACTAGAGCGTCACACTTTGGCGCTAGAGCGTCAGACACTGCGGCACTATAGTGTGACACTTTGGCACTAGAGCATCACACTTTGGCACTATAGCTTCACACTTTGGCACAAGAGCATCACACTTTGGCACTAGAGCGTCACACTTTGGCACTAGAGGGTCACACTTTGGCGCTAGAGCGTCACACACTGTGGCACTAGAGTGTGACACTTTGACACTAGAGCATCACACCTTGGCACTAGAGCTTCACACCATGGCACTAGAGCGTGACACTTTGGCACTAGATCGTCACACTTTGGCAGTAGAGCGTCACACTTTGGCACTAGAGCGTGACACTTTGGCACTAAAGCGTCACACTATGGCACTAGAGCTTCACACTTTGGCACTAGAGCGTCAAACTTTGGCACTAGAGCATCACACTTCGGCACTAGAGCGTCACTCTTTGGCACTATAGTGTCACACTTTGGCCCTAGAGCGTTACACTTTGGCACGAGAGCATCACACTTTGGCACTAGAGCATCACACTTCGGCACTAGAGCTTCACACTTTGGCACTAGAGCTTCACACTTTGGCACTAGAGTGTCACACTTTGGCACTAGAGTACCACACTTTGGCACTAAAGCGTCACACTTTGGCACTAGAGTGTCACACTTTGGCCCTAGAGTGTCACACGTTGGCACAAGAGCGTCACACTTCGGCACTAGAGCTTCACACTTTGGCACTAGAGCGTCACACACTGTGGCACTAGAGCGTCACACTTTGGCACTAGAGTGTCACAATTTGGCACTAGAGCGTCACACTTTGGCACTAGAGCGTCACACTTTGGCGCTAGAGCGTCACACACGGTGGCACTAGAGTGTCACACTTTGGCACTAGAGCGTCACACTTTGGCACTAGAGCCTCACACTTTGGCACTAGAGCGTCACACTTTGGCACTAGAGCCTCACACTTTGGCACTAGAGCGTCGCACTTTGGCACTAGAGTTTCACACTTTGGCACTATAGCGTCACACTTTGGGTTTTGAGCTGCACGCTTAGCACTAGAGCGTCACACTTTGGCAGTAGAGCTTCACACTTTGGCACTAGAGCGTCACACTTTGGCACTAAAGCGTCACACACTGTGACACTAGATTGTGACACTGTGGTACAAGAGCATCACACTTTATCACTAGAGCGTCACTCTTTGGCAGTAGAGCTTCACACTTTGGCACTAGAGCGTCACACGTTAGCACTAGAGCATCACACTTTGGCACTATAGCGTCACACTTTGGCACTATAGCGTCACACTTTGGCAATAGAGCTTCACACTTTGGCACTAAAGCGTCACACATTGGGTTTAGAGCGTCACACTTTGGCACTAGAGTGTCACACTTTGGCACTAGAGCGTCACACTTGGGCACTACAGCTTCACACTTTGGCACTAGAGCGTCACACTTTGTCATTAGAGCGTCACACTTTTGCAGTAGAGCTATACACTTTGGCACTGGAGCGTCACACTTTCGCACTAGAGTGTCACACTTTGGCACTAGAGCGTCACACTTTGGCACTTAAGCGTCACACACTGTGGCACTAGAGTGTGACACTTTGGCACTGGAGCGTCACACTTTGGCACTAGAGCGTCACACTTTGGCACTAGGGCGTCACATTTTGGCACTAGAGCTTCACACTTTGGCACTAGAGCGTCACACTTTGGCACTAGAGCGTCACACTTTGGCACTAGAGCGTCACACTTTGGCACTAGAGCGTCACACTTTGGTACTAGAGCGTCACACTTCGGCACTATAGCGTCACACTTTGGCACTAGAGCGTCACACTTTGGCACTAGAGCGTCACACTTTGGCACTAGGGCGTCACACTTTGGCATTAGATCGTCACACCTTGGCACTAGAGCATCACACTTTGGCACTAGAGCGTCACACTTTGACACTAGAGCATCACACTTTGGCACTACAACTTCACACTTTGGCACTAGAGCGTCACACTTTGTCACTAGAGCGGCACACTTTGGCAGAAGAGCGTCACACTTTGGCACTAGAGCATCACACTTTGGCATTAGATCATCACACATTGGCACTAGAGCGTGACACATTGGCACTAGACCGTCACTCTTTGACACTAGAGCGTCACACTTTGGCACTAGAGCGTCACACTTTGGCACTAAAGCGTCACACACTGTGGCACTAGAGTGTGACACCTTGGAACTAGAGTGTCACACTTTGGCACTGGAGCGTCACACTTCGGCACTAGAGCTTCACACTTTCGCACTAGAGTGTCAAACTTTGGCACTAGAGCGTCACACTTTGGCACTAGAGCATCACACTTTGGCACTAGAGTGTCACACTTTGGCACTAGAGCGTCACACGTTGGCACTAGAGCGTCACACTCTGTCACTAGAGCGTCACACTTTGGCACTAGAGTGTCACCCTTTGGCATTAGAGTGTCAACCTTTGGCACTGGAGCGTCACACTCTGGCACTATAGCGTCATACTTTGGTACTAAAGCGTCACACTTTGGCACTAGAGTGTCACACTTTGGCCCTATAGTGTCACACTTTGGCACTAGATCATCACACTTTGGCACTAGAGTTTCACACTTTGGCACTAGAGCGTCACACTTTGACACTGGAGCGTCACACTTTGGCACTAGAGGGTCACACTTTGGTAGTAGAGCGTCAAACGTTGGTTCTAGAGTGTCACACTTTGGCACTAGAGTGTTACACTTTGGCACTAGAGCTTCACACTTTGACTTTAGAACGTCACACTTTGGCAGTAGAGCGTCACACTTTGGCACTATAGCGTCACACTTTGGCAGTAGAGCGTCACACTTTGGCACTAGAGCGTCACACTTTGGTCCTAGAGTGTCACACTTTGGCACTAGAGCATCACACTTTGGCACTGGAGCTTCACTCTTTGGCACTAGAGCGTCACACTTTGGCACTAGAGCATCACACTTTGGCACTAGAGTGTCATACTTTGGCACTAGAGTGTCACACTTTGGCACTAGAGCATCACACTTTGGCACTAGAGCTTCACACTTTGGCACTAGAGTGTCACACTTTGGCACTAGAGCATCACACTTTGGCACTAGAGCTTCACACTTTGGCACTGGAGCGTCACACTTTGGCACTAGAGCGTCACACTTTGGCCCTATAGTGTCACACTTTGGCACTAGAGCATCACACTTTGGCAGTAGAGCTTCACACTTTGGCACTAGAGCGTCACACTTTGGCACTAGAGCATCACACTTTCGCACTAGAGCGTTACACTTTGGCAGTAGAGCTTCACACTTTGGCACTAGATCGTCACACGTAAGCACTAGAGTGTCACGCTTTGGCACTAGAGCGTCACACTTTGCCACTACAGCTTCACACTTTGGCACTAGAGTGTCACACTTTGGCACTAAAGTGTCACACTTTGGCACTAGAGCGTCACACTTTGGTACTAGAGCTTCACACTTTGGTACTAGAGCGTTACACTGTGGCACTAGAGCGTCACACTTTGGCACTAGAGCGTCACACTTTGGCACTAGAGCGTCACACTTTGGCACTAAAGCGTCACACACAGTGGCACTAGAGTGTGACACTTTGGCACTAGAGCGTCACACTTTGGCACTAGAGCGTCACACTTTGGCAGAAGAGCGTCACACTTCGGCAGTAGAGCTTCACACGTTGGCACTAGACTGTCACACATTGGCACTATAGCGTCACACTTTGGTACTAGAGCATCCCACTTCGGCACTATAGCGTCACACTTTGGCACTATAGCGTCACACTTTGGCACTAGAGCGTCACACTTTGGCACTAGAGCGTCACACTTTGGCATTGGATCGTCACACTTTGGCACTAGAGCATCACACTTTGGCACTAGAGCGTAACACTTTGGCACTAGAGCATCATACTTTGTCACTACAGCGTCACACTTTGTCACTAGAGCGGCACACTTTGGCAGAAGAGAGTCACACTTTGGCACTATAGCATCACACTTTGGCATTAGATCATCACACTTTGGCACTAGAGCGTGACACATTAACACTAGATCGTCACTCTTTGACACTAGAGCGTCACACGTTGGCACTAGAGCGTCACACTTTGGCACTAAAGCGTCACACACTGTGGCACTAGAGTGTGACACTTTGGAACTAGAGCGTCACACGTTTGCACTAGAGCGTCACACATTGGCACTACAGCGTCACACTTCGGCACTAGAGCTTCACACTTTTGTACTAGAGTGTCACACTTTGGCACTGGAGCATCACACTTCGGCACTAGAGCTTCACACTTTCGCACTAGAGTGTCACACTTTGGCACTAGAGCATCACACTTTGGCACTAGAGCGTCACCCTTTGGCAGTAGAGCGTCACACTTTGGCACTGGCGCGTCACACGTTGGCACTAAAGCGTCACACTTTGGCACTAGAGTGTCACACTTTGGCCCTAGAGTCTCACACTTTGGCACTAGATCATCACACTTTGGCACTAGAGTTTCACACTTTGGCACTAGAGCGTCACACTTTGGCACTAGAGCGCCACACTTTGGCACTAGAGCGTCACACTTTGGCAGTAGAGCATCACACTTTGGCACTAGAGTGTCACTCTTTGGCACTAGAGTGTCACACTTTGGCACTAGAGCTTCACACTTTGGCACTAGAACGTCACACTTTGGCACTAGAGCGTCACACTTTGGCACTAGAGCGTCACACGTTGGCAGTAGAGCGTCACACTTTGGCACTAGAGCGTCACACTTTGGCACTAGAGTGTCACACTTTGGCACTGGAGCATCACACTTTGGCACTAGAGCTTCACACTTTGGCACTAGAGCATGACATTTTATCACTAGAGCGTCACTCTTTGGCACGAGAGCATCACACTTTGGCGCTAGAGCATCACACTTCGGCACTAGAGCTTCACACTTTGGCACTAGAGCGTCACACTTTGGTACTAGAGCATCACACTTTGGCACTTGAGCGTCACACTTTGGCAGTAGAGCTTCACACTTTGGTACTAGAGCGTTACACTTTGGCACTAGAGCGTCACACTTTGGCACTGCAGCTTCACACTTTGGTACTAGAGCGTTACATGTTGGCACTAAAGTGTCACACTTTGGCACGATAGCTTCACACTTTGGCACTAGAGAGTCACACTTTCACACTAGAGTGTCACACTTTGGCACTAAAGCGTCACACACTGTGGCACTAGAGTGTCACAATTTGGCATTAGATTGTCACACTTTGGCACTAGAGCGTGACACATTGACACTAGAGCTTCACACACTGTGGCACTAGAGCATCACACTTTGGCACTAGAGCTTCACACTCTGGTACTAGAGCGTCACACTTTGGCACTAGAGCGTCACACTTTGGCACTAGAGTGTCACACTTTGGCACTAGAGCATCACACTTTGGCACTAGAGCTTCACACTCTGGTACTAGAGCGTCACACTTTGGCACTAGAGCGTCACACTTTGGCACTAGAGTGTCACACTTTGGCAATAAAGTGTCACACACTGTGGCACTAGAGTGTGACACTTTGGCACTAGAGCGTCACACTTTGGCACTAGAGCGTCACACTTTGGCACTAGAGCGTCACACTTCGGCACTAGAGCTTCACACTTTCGCACTAGAGTGTCACACTTTGGCACTAGAGCGTCACACTTTCGCACTAGAGCATCACACTTTGGCACTAGAGTGTCACACTTTGGCACTAGAGCATCACACGTTGGCACTAGAGCATCACACTTTGGCACTATAGCCTCACACATTGGCACTAGAGCGTCACACTTTGGCACTACAGCTTCACACTTTGGCACTAGAGCGTCACACTTTGTCACTAGAGCGTCAAACCTTGGCACTAGAGCATCACACTTTGGCACTAAAGCGTCACACAATGTGGCACTAGAGTGTGACACTTTGGCAATAGATCGTCACACTTTGGCACTAGAGCGTCACACTTTGGCACTAGAGCGTCACACTTTGGCACTAGAGCTTCACACTTTGGCACTATAGCGTCACACGTTTGCACTAGAGCGTCACACTTTGGCACTAGAGTGTCACACTTTGGCAGTAGAGCATCACACTTTGGCAGTAGAGCATCACACTTTGGTACTAGAGCGTCACACTTTGGCACTAGAGTGTCACACTGTGGTAGTAGAGTGTCACACTTTGGCAGTAGAGCTTCACACTTTGGTACTAGAGCTTCACACTTTGGTACTAGAACTCACACTGTGGCACTAGGGCACACACTTTGGCAGTAGAGCGTCACACTTTGGCACTAGAGCGTCACACTTTGGCACTAAAGCGTCACACACTGTGGCACTAGAGTGTGACAATTTGGCACTAGAGCGTCACACTTTGGCAGTAGAGCGTCACACTTTGGCACTAGAGCGTCACACTTTGGCACTAAAGCGTCACACACTGTGGCACTAGAGTGTGACAATTTGGCACTAGAGCGTCACACTTTGGCACTAGAGCGTCACACTTTGGCACTAGAGCGTCACACTTCGGCACTATAGCATCACACTTTGGCACTAGAGCGTCACACTTTGGCAGTAGAGCATCACACTTTATCACTAGAGCGTCACTCTTTGGCATTATATCGTGACACTTTGGCACTAGAGCGTCACACTTTGACACTAGAGTGTCACACTTTGGCACTAGAGCGTGACACTTTGGCACTAGAGCGTCACACTTATGTACTAGAGTGTCACACTTTGGCACTAGAGCGTGACAAATTGGCACTAGAGCTTCACACTTTGGCACTAGAGCATCACACTTTGGCACTAGAGCGTCACACTTTGGCACTAGAGCGTGACACTTTGGGTTTAGAGCTGCACAGTTAAGCACTAGAGCGTCACAGTTTGGCAATAGAGCATCACACTTTGGCACTAGAGTGTCACACTTCGGTACTGGAGCGCCACACTTTGGCACTAGAACTTCAGACTTTGGCACTAGCGCGTCACACTTTGGCACTAGAGTGTCACACTTTGGCACTAAAGTGTCGCACTTTGGCACTAGAGCGTCACACTTTTGTACTTGAGCTTCACACTTTGGCACTAAAGCGTCACACTTTGGCACTAAAGCGTCACACTTTGGTATTAGAGCTGCACACTTAAGCACTGGAGCATCACACTTTGGCACTAGAGCATCACACTTTGGCACTAGAGTGTCACACTTTGGTACTAGAGCGTCACACTTTGGCACTAGAGCGTCACACTTTGGCACTAGAGTGTCACACTTTGGCCCTAGAGTGTTACACTTTGGCACTAGAGCATCACACTTTGGCACTAGAGCATCACACTTTGGCACTAGAGTGTCACACTTTGGTACTAGAGCGTCACACTTTGGCACTAGAGCGTCACACTTTGGCACTAGAGTGTCACACTTTGGCCCTAGAGTGTTACACTTTGGCACTAGAGCATCACACTCTGGCACTAGAGCAGCACACTTTGGGACTATAGCGTGACACTTCGGCACTAGAGCGTCACACTTAAGCACTATATCTTCACACTTTGGTACTAGAGCGTTACACTTTGGCACTAGAGCGTCACACTTTGGCACTACAGCTTCAGACTTTGGTACTAGAGCATTACACTTTGGCACTAGAACGTCACACTTCGGCACTAGAGCTTCACACTTTGGCACTAGAGCGTCACACTTTCACACTAGAGTGTCACGCTTTGGCACTAAATCGTCACACACTGTGGCACTAGAGTGTCACACTTTGGCATTAGATCCTCACACTTTGGCAATAGAGCGTGACACATTGGCACTACAGCATCACACTTTGGCACTAGAGCGTCACACTTTGGCACTAAAGCGTCATACACTGTGGCACTAGAGTATGACACTTTGGCACTAGAGCGTCACACTTTGGCACTAGAGCTTCACACTTCGGCACTAGAGCTTCACACTTTGGCACTAGAGCGTCACACATTGGCACTAGAGCGTCATACTTTGGCACTACAGTGTCACACTTTGGCATTAGATCGTCACACTTTGGCACTAGAGCGTCACACTTTGACACTAGAGTGTCACACTTTGGCACTAGAGCTTCACACTTTGGCACTAGAGCATCACACTTTGGCACTGGAGCATCACACTTTGGCACTAGAGGTTGATGATTTGGCACTAGAGTTTCACACTTTGGCACTAGAGCTTCACACGTTGGCACTATAGCGTCACACTTTGGCACTAGAGCGTCACACTTTGGCACAAGAGCTTCACACTTTGGAACTAGAGCATCGCACTTTGGCACAAGAGCGTCACACTTTGACACTAGAGCGTCACACTTTGGCACTAGAGCATCATACTTTGGCACTAGAGCTTTGTACTCTGGCACTAGAGCATCACACTTTGGGACTAGAGCGTGACACTTTGGCACTAGAGCATCACACTCTAGCACTAGAGAGCCACACTTTGGCACTAGAGGTTGACGATTTGGCAATAGAGTTTCACACTTTGGCACTAGAGCTTCACACATTGGCACTAGAGCGTCACACTTTGGCACTAGAGCGTCACACTTTGGCACAAGAGCTTCAAACTTTGGAACTAGAGCATCACTCTTTGGCACAAGAGCGTCACACATTGACACTAGAGCGTCACACTTTGGCACTAGAACTTCACACTTTGACACTAGAGCTTTACACTCTGGCACTAAAGCATCACACCTCGGGACTAGAGCGTGACACTTCGGCACTAGAGCGTCACACTTTGGCCCTAGAGTGTCACACTTTGGCACTATAGCATCACACTTTGGCACTAGAGCTTCACATTTCGGCACTATAGCGTCACACTTTGGAACTAGAGCGTCACACTTTGGCAGAAGAGCGTCACACTTGGGCACTAGAGCGTGACACTCTGGCACTAAAGCGTTACACTTTGGCACTAGAGCGTCACACTTTGGCACTAGAGCGTCACACTTTGGCACTAAAGCGTCACACTTCGGGTTTAGAGCTGCACACTTAAGTTTAGGGTTTAGGGTTTAGGGTTTAGGGTTTAGGGTTTAGGGTTTAGGGTTTAGGGTTTAGGGTTTAGGGTTTAGGGTTTAGAGCTGCACACTTAAGCACTAGAGCGTCACACTTTGGTACTAGAGCATCACACTTTGGCACTAGAGTGTCACACTTTGGTACTAGAGCGTCACACTTTGGCACTAGAGCTTCACACTTCGGTACAAGAGCGTCACACTTTGGCACTAGAGCGTCACACTTTGGCACTAGAGCGTCACACTTTGGCACTAAAGCGTCACACACTGTGGCTCTAGAGTGTGACACTTTGGCACTAGAGGGTCACACTTTGGCACTAGAGCATCACACTTTGGCACTAGAGCGTCACACTTTGGCACTAAAGCGTCACACACTGTGGCTCTAGAGTGTGACACTTTGGCACTAGAGGGTCACACTTTGGCACTAGAGCATCACACTTTGGCACTAGATCGTCACACTTTGACACTAGAGCGTCACACTCTGGCACTAGAGCGTGACATTTTGACACTAGAGCGTCACACTTTGGCACTAGAGTGTCACACATTGGCACTAGAGCGTTACACTTTGGCACTAGAGCGTCACACTTTGGCACTGGAGCGTCACACTTTGGCACTAAAGTGTCACACTTTGGCACTAGAGCGTCACACGTTGGCACTAGAGCGTCACACTTCGGCACTAGAGCTTCACACTTTGGCAGTAGAGCTTCACACTTTGGCAGTAGAGCTTCACACTTTGGCACTAGAGTGTCACACTTTGGCACCACAGCTTCACACTTTGGCACTAGAGTGTCACACATTGTCACTAGAGCATCACACGTTTGCAGCAGAGCTTCACACTTTGGCACTAGAGCGTCACACTTTCGCACTACAGTGTCACACTTTGGCACTAGAGCATCACACTTTGGCACTAGAGCTTCACACTTTGGCACTAGAGCGTCACACTTTGGCACTAGAGCGTCACACTTTGGTACTAGAGCTTCACACTTTGGTACTAGAGCGTCACACTGTGGCATTAGAGCGTCACACTTTGGCAGTAGAGCGTCACACTTTGGCACTAGAGCGTCACACTATGGCACTAAAGCGTCACACACTGTGGCACTAGAGTGTGACACTTTGGCACTAGAGCGTCACACTTTGGCAGTAGATCGTTACACTTTGGCACTGGAGCGTGACACTTACGCACCAGGGCATCACACTTTGGCACTAGAGCGTCACTTTTTGGCACTATAGTGTCACACTGTGGCACTAAAGCGTCACACACTGTGGCACTAGAGTGTGACACTTTGGCACTAGAGAGTCACACTTTGGCACTAGAGCGCCACACTTTGGCAATAGAGCGTCAAACTTCGGCACTAGAGCTTCACACTTTGGCACTAGAGCGTCACACTATATCACTAGAGCGTCACACTTTGGCACTAGAGCGTCACACTTCGGCGCTAGAGTGTCACACTTTGGCACTAGAGCATCACACTTTGGCACTAGAGCGTCACACTTGGGCACTAGAGCGTCACAATTTGGCCCTAGAGTGTCACACTCTGGCAGTAGAGCGTCACACTTTGGCACTAGAGCATCACACTTTGGCACTAGAGCGTCACACTTGGGCACTAGAGCGTCACAATTTGGCCCTAGAGTGTCACACTCTGGCAGTAGAGCATCCAACTTTGGCACTAGAGCGTCACACTTTGGCACTAGAGCGTCACACTTTGGCACTAGATTGTCACACTTTGGCACTAGAGCGTCACACTTTGGCACTAGAGCGTCACACTTTGGCACTAAATCGTCACACTTTGGGTTTAGAGCTGCACACTTAAGCACTAGAGCTTCACACTTTGGCACTAGAGCGTCACACTTTGTCACTATAGCGTCACACTTTGGCACTAGAGCGTCACACTTTGGCACTAGAGTGTCACACTTTGGCACTAGAGCATCACAATTTGGCACTAGAGCGTCACACTTTGGCACTAGAGCGTCACACTTTGGCCCTAGAGTGTCAGACTTTGGCACTAGAGCATCACACATTGGCACTAGAGCGTCACACTTTGGCCCTAGAGTGTCAGACTTTGGCACTAGAGCATCACACATTGGCACTAGAGCGTCACACTTTGGCAGTAGAGTGTCACACTTTGGCACTATAACGTCACACGCTGGCACTACAGCTTCACACTTTGGCACTAGAGTGTCACACTTTGTCACTAGAGCGTCACACATTGGCACTAGAGCGTCACACTTTGGCAGTAGAGTGTCACACTTTGGCACTAGAGCATGACATTTTGGCACTAAAGCGTCACACTTTGGCACTAGAGCGTCACACTTTGGCACTAGAGCGTCACAGTTTGGCACTAAAGCGTCACACTTTGGGTTTATAGCTGCACACTTAAGCACTAGAGCGTCACACTTTGGTACTAGAGCATCACACATTGGCACTAGAGTGTCACACTTTGGTACTAGAGCGTCACACTTTGGCACTAGAGCGTCACACTTAAGCACTAGAGTGTCACACTTTCACCCTAGAGTGTCACACATTGGCACTAGAGCGTCCCACTTTGGCATTAGATCGTCACACTTTGGCACTAGAGCGTCACACTTTGGTACTAGAGCGTCATACTTTGGCACTAGAGCGTCACACTTTGGCACTATAGTGTCACACTTTGGCCCTAGAGTGTCATACTTTGGCACTAGAGCATCACACTCTGGCACTAGAGCATCGCACTTTGGGACAAGAGCGTGACACTTCGGCACTAGAGCGTCACACTTTGGCACTAGAACGTCACACTTTGGTACTAGAGCTTCACACTTTGGCACTAGAGCGTTACACATTGGCACGAGAGCATCACACTTTGCCACTAGAGCAACACACGTCGGCACTAGAGTGTCACACTCTGGCACTAGAGCGTCACACTTTGGCTTTAGAGTGTCACACTTTGGCACTAGAGCGTCACACTTTGGTACTACAGCTTCACACTTTGGCACTAGAGCGTCACACTTTGGTACTAGAGCGTCACACTTTGGCACTAGAGTGTCACACTCTGGCCCTAGAGTGTCACACTTTGGCAATAGAGCGTCACACGTTGGCACTAGAGCATCACACTTTGCTGCTAGAGCGTCACACTTTGGTACTAGAGCGTCACACTTTGGCAGTAGAGCGTCACACTTTGGCACTAGAGTATCACACTTTGGCCCTAGAGTGTCACACTTTGGCACTAGAGCATCACACTTTGGCACTAGAGCGTCACACTTTGGCACTAGAGCGTCACACTTTCGCACTAGAGTGTCACACTTTG
>SZWC01012488.1:15560-26931 GCA_023375785.1 Penium margaritaceum | reverse complement strand
TCACACTTTGGCCCTAGAGTGTCACACTTTGGCACTAGAGCATCACACTTTGGCACTAGAGCGTCACACTTTGGCCCTAGAGTGTCACACTTTGGTACTAGAGTGTCACACTTTGGCACTAGAGCTTCACACTTTGGCAATATAGCATCACACTCTGGCACTAGAGCGTCACACTTTGGCAGTAGAGCGTCACACTTTGGCAATAGAGCTCCACACTCTGGCATTAGACTGTCACACTTTGGCACTAGAGCGTCACACTTTGGTACTAGAGCTTCACACTTTGGCACTAGAGCGTCACACTTTGGTACTAGAGTGTCACACATTGGCACTAGAGCGTCACACTTTGGCACTAGAGCGTCATGTCAGAGAAATGTTGCTGTTGTCAGGACCATTGCATGATGTTAGGCAACCTTGACAAGCTGACAAGAAGCTGGGACGCGGTGCGAGATACAGGCACTGGGATGTATGGAGCAGAAACAATGTGAGTGGGCGCGGTGCGTCAGCACGAGCACTGAGAGACCGAGCATTGATGATGAAGAGGATTGGACAATCTGAGGATGAAGCATTGGGGGCAGTGCCGAGGCCCGGGCCGGAAGGCCGCAGCGCTGAGGCACGGGCCGAAGAGCCATGAGGGCCGCAGCGATGACACGCGGGCCGATGAGCAGAGGCAACGGTTGAAGTAGTGATGGAGACAAGCACGGCGACGATAGCGGAGAGCCGCAGCATCCAGAGGCGGGCCGAGCGAAGAGCGAGGCCGCAGCGCGAAGGAGCGGGCTGAGCAGCAACTGGCAAGAGTGGAGGCAGGGCAAAGCCCGGGCCTTGCATGATGAATTGAATAGCGGCAACGAGGAGGACGGAGGGCATTGTGCCATGGCAGCGGGCCATGGTCACAGGCCGAGTGGGGGCAGGGCCGAAGCCCGGGCCCGAAAGAGTATGATGCAAGGATTCAGCTGGAAGACCAACAAGTGGTAATGTTTATGATGATGGAAACAAGTACATATACTAGTGCTACCAGATCTAGTCCTAGTCCTAAGGCTACGTCTAGGGCGGCCGGTACGCTAGCCGCAACCGTAGCAGCCATGCTGCTGCTACTGCTGCTGTCGTGGGTGGAGTCGCGAAGAGACTCCTCGTCAAGACTTGGCCGTTGGTTGGTTGATTACGTGGGTATGCCATTCTCTCGTTGGTGGCGGGAGGACCGACAGCTGAGGTTCCGAACGGGTAGGGCGCCCTGACCACTTTTGGCGCGTAGTGAGGATCGGGCCGCCTTTGTTTTGAGGCTTGAACGGGAATGGCGGGAGGAACCGGCATTTGCCGTTGCCAGGCTTCGAGCCGTTTGGTCCGCTGTATTTTATGGAATTGCAGTTGCCGGACTCGAGCCGGGATGGCCTAGGGCAGATGAATATAGCGGACCAGAAGGGGTAGATCAGAACAAGTGGGTACTTCAGAAATATAGCTGCTTCGGTGGTGCCGAGTGCCTTGTTGACATTCATGATTATGCTGACAGCCCCCCTGAATGCCACAAGGCACGGAATCCTGGAGCCTGGGAGGACCACATGTGTTGTGGTGTTGGGAGAGTTTAATGGGAATACTGGCTTGTTCCGCTGTCTTCGATGTTGAGATGTTTCACCAGGGTGATGGCTGAGTCAGGGGCAGGTTGGAGATGTCCGTCTTGGTGCTTGATGGGGGAAGCATGGGGTGCAGTTGTGTTGGGAAGGAAGGTAAATGATGGTAAAGGTTTACGAGAGAGACGAGTAGTATAGCAAGAGAGATGTGAGGACGCGTCCAGAGGAAGGGAGAGGTGGAGATGTTGGTGCATGATGGGAGGCGACGTAAAAACAACAGGAGTAAGACTGAGAGGGTTGAGATATGATGACGGGAGAGAGAAGAGATGTTGTGCAATAGTGTTGAGAAGGCATTGGAGGCGGACAAGGATGAGAAGTTGATGAGCGGTTCTTGTCAGATGAGTGCAGAGGCGCAGCAGTGTTTGGATGGTGGAGAAGTCAACGAGGAAGGGAGCGTAGGAGGAGATGCAGCAGTAGACAAGGCTCCAGAAGATGATATCGAAGAGGCAGAGTGCTGGTGTGTAGGTGTGTGCAGCCGCTCCAAGTCGATGAAAGGGAGTTTCCATGTTGCGTGCTTGGGTCGATGGTTGTATCCGATGTTGCGGATGTTGCATGGTGTTGAGGTATGATCGAGTTTGGACCGGAGAAGCTGGATCTCGGTTACTTCATCTGGTAGTGGTGAGGTACGGGCATCTGCTGCTGTGGTCGGCTGCTGATGTTACTGCTTGTGGGAGGAAAGCTTGTTATGTCGGGAGTGTCGTGTAGTGCCGGCAGAAGTGTGTGGGTGAGAGAGTATTGTTAGTCTGTTGAGGAGGTGGTGCAAGAGACGAGTTTGATGTGCAATTGAGTTGTGAGTAGGCCTTGGATAGAAATGACTGTGGTGGGGATTGGATCTGTTATGGCTGTGTTGTGTGAGGGGCAGGCTTTTATTGTTGGATGTTGAGGTTGTAGAGCTACACGATCCTTTGAAGGCGATGAATGTTGAGGAAGGCAGGGCAACAAAGAAGTTCAAGGAGGTGCTGTTGGTAGAAGTGTGTAGATGGAAGCGAGAGATGCAATGCTGTGCTCTTGCGTGATGGAGTTGTAAGATCGAAGTCGGCAGGAGGATCTGAAGAGAGCAAGGACAGATAGTAGTGGGATCTGAGTGATTGTTGAAGATGGACCAGGGGACAGGTTGGATGAGATGAGCTGAGGCGTAGAAGCGGTCAAGGGGACAGAAAGTTATGTTGCGCCGCAAGGAAGTTGATGGTGAGTCTGACGATACTTGATTGGGAGGAGGTAGGAAATGAGGCGTGGTGAAGAAGATAGATAGACAGAGAGGAGGATGGTCGTGCCTGTCGTTCCACGATGGGAATGCTGCAGATGCTGATAATGGCTGCTGCTGATGACGGTATGGTTGTTGAGGAGTAGGACTCGGTGGAGTGAAGCCGCGGGTCCACGGAGGAATTAGTGTTACTGCAGGATGCGAGGCTACTGCTGCTGCTGTGATTGCTGGAGATTTGGCCACGGCGCGCTTCGACTTGGCGTTTTCGGCAACAGGACATGCAAGCGACGGATGGAGGAGGATTGTCGGCTCATAATCTTTCGCCACGCTCTGATACCATGTCAGAGAAATGCTGTTGTTGTCAGGATCATTGCATGATGTTAGGCAACCTTGACAAGCTGACAAGAAGCTGGGACGCGGTGTGAGATATAGGCACTGGGATGTATGGAGCAGAAACAATGTGAGTGGGCGCTGTGCGTCAGCACGAGCACTGAGAGACCGAGCATTGATGATGAAGAGGATTGGACAACCTGAGGATGAAGCATTGGGGGCAGTGCCGAGGCGCGGGCCGGAAGGCCGCAACGCTGAGGCACGGGCCGAAGAGCTATGAGGGCCGCAGCGATGACACGCGGGCCGATGAGCAGAGGCAACGGTTGAAGTAGTAATGGAGACAAGCACGGTGACGATAGCGGAGAGCCGCAGCATCTAGAGGTGGGCCGAGGGATGAGCGAGGCCGCATCGCGAAGGAGCGGGCTGAGCAGCAACTGGCAAGAGTGGAGGGAGGGCAAAGCCCGGGCCTTGCATGATGAATTGAATAGCGGCAACGAGGAGGACGGAGGGCACTGTGCCATGGCAGCAGGCCATGGTCACAGGCCGAGTGGGGGCAGGGCCGAAGCCCGGGCCCGAAAGAGTATGATGCGAGGATTCAGCTGGAAGACCAACAAGTGGTAATGTTTATGATGATGGAAACAAGTACATATACTAGTGCTACCAGATGTAGTCCTAGTCGTAAGGCTACGTCTAGGGCGGCCGGTACGCTAGCCGCAACCGTAGCAGCCTTGCTGCTGCTACTGCTGCTGTTGTGGGTGGAGTCGTGAAGAGACTCCTCATCAAGACTTCGCCGCTGGTTGGTTGATTACATGGAGATGCCGTTCTCTTGTTGTTGGCGGGAGGACCGATTGCTGAGGTTCCGAACGGGTAGGGCGCGCTGACCACTTTTGGTGCGTAGTGAGGATCGGGCCGCTTTTGTCTTGAGGCTTGAACGGGAATGGCGGGGGGGGGGACCGGCAGTTGCCGTTGCCAGGCTTTGAGCCGTTCGGTCCGCTGTATTTTATGGAATTGCAGTTGCCGGACTCGAGCCGGGATGGCCAAGGGCAGATGAATATAGCGGACTGGAAGGGGTAGATCAGAACAAGTGGGTACTTCGGAAATATAGCTGCTTCGGTGGTGCCGAGTGCCTTGTGGACATTCATGATTATGCTGACACGTCACACTTTGGCACTGCAGCTTCACACTTTGGCACTAGAGCGTCACACTTTGCCATCTAGTGCCAACGTGTGACGCTATAGTGCCAAAGTGTGACGTGTCAGCATCACGTCACACTTTGGCACTAGATGGCAAAGTGTGACGCTGTAGTGCCAAAGTGTGACGTGTCAGCACTAGAGCGTCACACTTTGGTACTAGATGGCAAAGTGTGACGCTCTAGTGCCAAAGTGTGAAGCTGAAGTGCCAAAGTGTGACGTGTCAGCATAATCATGAATGTCCACAAGGCACTCGGCACCACCGAAGCAGCTATATTTCCGAAGTACCCACTTGTTCTGATATACCCCTTCCGGTCCGCTATATTCATCTGCCCTCGGCCATCCCGGCTCGAGTCCGGCAACTGCAATTCCATAAAATACAGCGGACCGAACGGCTCGAAGCCTGGCAACGGCAACTGCCGGTTCCTCCCGCCATTCCCGTTCAAGCCTCAAGACAAAAGCGGCCCGATCCTCACTACGCACCAAAAGTGGTCAGCGCGCCCTACCCGTTCGGAACCTCAGCAATCGGTCCTCCCGCCAACAACAAGAGAACGGCATCTCCATGTAATCAACCAACCAGCGGCGAAGTCTNTACCCCTTCCGGTCCGCTATATTCATCTGCCCTCGGCCATCCCGGCTCGAGTCCGGCAACTGCAATTCCATAAAATACAGCGGACCGAACGGCTCGAAGCCTGGCAACGGCAACTGCCGGTTCCTCCCGCCATTCCCGTTCAAGCCTCAAGACAAAGGCGGCCCGATCCTCACTACGCGCCAAAAGTGGTTAGCGCGCCCTACCTGTTCGGAACCTCAGCTGTCGGTCCTCCCGCCACCAACGAGAGAACGGCATCTCCACGTAATCAACCAACCAACGGCCAAGTCTTGATGAGGAGTCTCTTCGCGACTCCACCCACGACAGCAGCAGTAGCAGCAGCAAGGCTGCTATGGTTGCAGCTAGCGTACCGGCCGCCCTAGACGTAGCATTAGGACTAGGACTATATCTGGTAGCACTAGTATATGTACTTGTTTCCATCATCATAAACATTACCACTTGTTGGTCTTCCAGCTGAATCCTCGCATCATACTCTTTCGGGCCCGGGCTTCGGCCCTGCCCCCACTCGGCCTGTGACCATGGCCCGCTGCCATGGCACAATGCCCTGCGTCCTCCTCGTTGCCACTATTCAATTCATCATGCAAGGCCTGGGCTTTGCCCTGCCTCCACTCTTTCCAGTTGCTGCTCAGCCCGCTCCTTCGCGCTGCGGCCTCGCTCATCGCTTGGCCCGCCTCTAGATGCTGCGGCTCTCCGCTATCAACGCCGTGCTTGTCTCCATCACTACTTCAACCGTTGCCTCTGCTCATCGGCCCGCGTGTCATCGCTGTGGCCCTCATGGCTCTGCGGCCCGTGCCTCAGCGCTGCGGCCTTCCGGCCTTCGCCTCGGCACTGCCCCCAATGCTTCATCCTCAGGTTGTCCAATCCTCTTCATCATCAATGCTCGGTCTCTCAGTGCTCGTGCTGACGCACCGCGCCCACTCACATTGTTTCTGCTCCATACATCCCAGTGCTTGTATCTCGCACCGCGTCCCAGCTTCTTGTCAGCTTGTCAAGGTTGCCTAACATCATGCAATGGTCCTGACAACAACAGCATTTCTCTGACATGGTATCAGAGCGTGGTGAAAGATTATGAGCCGACAATCCTCCTCCATCCGTCTATTCCATCTCCTGTCGCCGAAAACGCCAAGTCGAAGCGCGCCTTGGCCAAATCTCTAGCAATCACAGCTGAAGCAGTAGCCTCGCATCGTGCAGTAACACTAATTCCTCCGTGGACCCGCGGCTTCACTCCACGGAGTCCTACTCCTCAACAACCATACCGTCATCAGCAGCGGCCATTATCAGCATCTGCAGCGTTCCCATCGTGGAACGACAGGCACGACCATCCTCCTCTCTGTCAATCTATCTTCTTCACCATGCCTCCTTTCCTACCTCCTCCCAATCAAGTATCGTCGGACTTGCCATCAACTTCCTTGCGGCGCAACATAACTTTCTGTCCCCTTGACCGCTTCTACGCCTCAGCTCATCTCATCCAACCTGTCCCCTGGTCCATCTTCAACAATAACTCAGATCCCACTACTATCTGTCCTTGCTCTCTTCAGATCCTCCTGCCGACTTCGATCTTACAACTCCATCACGCAAGAGCACAGCATTGCATCTCTCGCTTCCATCTACACACTTCTACTAACAGCACCTCCTTGAACTTCTTTGTTGCCCTGCCTTCCTCAACATTCATCGCCTTCAAAGGATCGTGTAGCTCTACAACCTCAACATCCAACAATAAATGCCTGCCCCTCACACAACACAGCCATAACAGATCCAATCCCCACCACAGTCATTTCTATCCAAGGCCTACTCACAACTCAATTGCACATCAAACTCGTCTCTTGCACCACCTCCTCAACAGACTAACAATACTCTCTCACCCACACACTTCTGCCGGCACTACACGACACTCCCGACATAACAAGCTTTCCTCCCACAAGCAGTAACATCAGCAGCCGACCACAGCAGCAGATGCCCGTACCTCACCACTACCAGATGAAGTAACCGAGATCCAGCTTCTCCGGTCCAAACTCGATCATACCTCAACACCATGCAACATCCGCAACATCGGATACAACCATCGACCCAAGCACGCAACATGGAAACTCCCTTTCATCGACTTGGAGCGGCTGCANCATAACAGATCCAATCCCCACCACAGTCATTTCTATCCAAGGCCTACTCACAACTCAATTGCACATCAAACTCGTCTCTTGCACCACCTCCTCAACAGACTAACAATACTCTCTCACCCACACACTTCTGCCGGCACTACACGACACTCCCGACATAACAAGCTTTCCTCCCACAAGCAGTAACATCAGCAGCCGACCACAGCAGCAGATGCCCGTACCTCACCACTACCAGATGAAGTAACCGAGATCCAGCTTCTCCGGTCCAAACTCGATCATACCTCAACACCATGCAACATCCGCAACATCGGATACAACCATCGACCCAAGCACGCAACATGGAAACTCCCTTTCATCGACTTGGAGCGGCTGCACACACCTACACACCAGCACTCTGCCTCTTCGATATCATCTTCTGGAGCCTTGTCTACTGCTGCATCTCCTCCTACGCTCCCTTCCTCATTGACTTCTCCACCATCCAAACACTGCTGCGCCTCTGCACTCATCTGACAAGAACCGCTCATCAACTTCTCATCCTTGTTCGCCTCCAATGCTTTCTCAACACTACCGCACAACATCTCTTCTCTCTCCGTCATCATATCTCAACCCTCTCAGTCTTACTCCTGTTGTTTCTACGTCGCCTCCCATCATGCACCAACATCTCTGACTCTCCCTTCATCTGGACGCGTCCTCACATCTCTCTCGCTATACTACTCGTCTCTCTCGTAAACATTTACCATCATTTACCTTCCTTCCCAACACAACTGCACCCCATGCTTCCCCCATCAAGCACCAAGACTGACATCTCCAGCCTGCCCCTGACTCAGCCATCACCCTGGTGGAACATCTCAACATCGAAGACAGCGGTACAAGCCAGTATGCCCATTCAACTCTCCAAACACCACAACGCATGTGGTCCTCCCAGGCTCCTAGATTCCGTGCCTTGTGGCATTCAGGGGGGCTGTCAGCATAATCATGAATGTCCACAAGGCACACGGCACCACCGAAGCAGCTATATTTCCGAAGTACCCACTTGTTATGATCTACCCCTTCCGGTCCGCTATATTCATCTGCCCTCGGCCATCCTGGCTCGAGTCCGGCAACTGCAATTCCATAAAATACAGCGGACCGAACGGCTCGAAGCCTGGCAACGGCAACTGCCGGTTCCTCCCGCCATTCCCGTTCAAGCCTCAAGACAAAGGCGGCCCGATCCTCACTACGCGCTAAAAATGGTCAGCGCGCCCCTCCCGTTCGGAACCTCAGCTGTCGGTCCTCCCGCCACCAACGAGAGAACGGCATCTCCACGTAATCAACCAGCCAACGGCCAAGTCTTGATGAGGAGTCTCTTCGCGACTCCACCCACGACAGCAGCAGTAGCAGCAGCAAGGCTGCTACGGCTGTGGCTAGCGTACCGGCCGCCCTAGACGTAGCCTTAGGACTAGGACTAGATCTGGTAGCAGTAGTATATGTACTTGTTTCCATCATCGTAAACATTACCACTTGTTGGTCTTCCAACTGCATCCTCGCATCATACTCTTTCGGGCCCGGGCTTCGGACCTGCCCCCACTCGGCCTGTGACCATGGCCCACTGCCATGGCACAGTGCCCTCCGTCCTCCTCGTTGCCGCTATACAATTCATCATGCAAGGCCCGGGCTTTGCCCTGCCTCCACTCTTGCCAGTTGCTGCTCAGCCCGCTCCTTCGCGTTGCGGCCTCGCTCATCGCTCGGCCCACCTCTGGATGCTGCGGCTCNAAAGTGTGACGCTCTAGTGCCAAAGTGTGACGCTCTAGTGCCAAAGTGTGACGCTCTAGTGCCAAAGTGTGATGCTCTAGTGCCAAAGTGTGACACTTTAGGCCAAAGTGTGATACTCTAGTGCCAAAGTGTGACGCTCTACTGCCAAAGTGTGACGCTCTAGTACCAAAGTGTGACGCTCTAGTGCCAGAGTGTGATGCTCTAGTGCCAAAGTGTGACGCTCTAGCGCCAAAGTGTGACGCTCTAGTACCACAGTGTGTGACGCTTTAGTGCCAAAGTGTGACGCTCTAGTGCCAAAGTGTGACGCTCTAGTGACAAAGTGTGACGCTCTAGTGCCAAAGTGTGACGCTCTAGTGCCAAAGTGTGACGCTCTAGTGTCGATGTGTGACGCGCTAGTGACAAAGTGTGACACTCTAGTGCGAAAGTGTGACGCTCTAGTGCCAAAGTGTGAAGCTCTACTGCCAAAGTGTGACGCTCTAGTGACAAAGTGTGACGCTCTAGTGCCAAAGTGTGACGATCTAGTGCCAAAGTGTGACGCTCTAGTGCTTAAGTGTGACGCTCTAGTGCCAAAGTGTGACGCTCTAGTGCCAAAGTGTGATGCTCTAGTGCCAACGTGTGACGCTCTAGTGCCAAAGTGTGACGCTCTAGTGCCAATGTGTGACGCTCTAGTGCCAAAGTGTCACACTCTAGTGCAACAGTGTGTGACGCCGGTTGTGAGATGAGAGCCGGAGGAGGAAGTGAGATGAGCTTTGGTGCCGAAGGCGGGGAAGGTAATGGTGACGCCCTCTTGTTGGAGTCGGCGAACCGAGAGGATATTGGTGCGAAGGGAGGGAACATGGAGGCCGGAGACAGATCCATGAGGGGAAGCGGATGATGAGAGTGTCGCTTGGGAATGACACGTTGCACTCATGGAGGTGGTGGCTCCATTGATTGTGATGGGGGAGGACAGGGGAGAGATGTGATCGGCATCTCGAAGTGTGTGGGTTGCCGCACCGGAGTCGAGTGTTTGTTCGGTAAAGAGGGAGGGAGACACGGAGTACATCGCAAATCCTGCGTCGATGTCATGAACAAGAGGGAGGGAAGTGCTAGCTACCGGGGCCACATAGCTTACAACGGAGGGGGGCTTCCATGAAGCTTGGCGGACGCGGCGAGCCTTGGAGCGGATATCCGCCCAACGAGGACGGTCGTTGTACTTGCGGTTGGACGATGCCGCAAGCCACTGGTCTGTTTGGGCGTGGTCACATGTGGACTGAGGGTGGTTGAGGCCACCGCACACCGTGCCCTTGAGCGGGCAATAGAGAGGTGCATATTGGCACGCCGGAAACTTGTTGGGGCGGATGGGAGAGGCATAGACGGAGGTGTCACCAAAAAAAAGGAGGCGGTGCGTGGAGGTTCATCGCCGCGCCTTGGTGTTGATGCTTGGTGGCAAGTTTCGGGACAGCAAGAAGAGAGCCGCCCATGGCGGCAACGGAGGCCATGAAGGGAGTGTTAAGAGAAGGCGGGTGGGCAGCCGGGGAGAGAAATTAGGTCAAATAAGCAAGAAGTGTCCTTTCTAATATTTTTTGCGATGGAAAGGTGGGGGAGGAGGCCAGCGAGGATGGGGCCCAGAAAGTTTTGGAGTGGGAGCACCGAAGGCAAAACGCTCGCGACGGATGGGGTCGGCAGAAATCTGGCGATGTCCGGGAGAGCCGATGGAGAATTCGAAAACATATTTTTTTTGCGATGGAAAAGTAGAGGGGGAGTTTGACTCCAAATAGCTCCAAAAAGAATTGGAGTGAGAGGACCGAAAGCAAAACGCTCGCGATGGAAGTCGTGGACAGAAAATCGCCGATGTTGAGGAAAATCCTGAAAATGGTTTTTTTTTGCGGTGGAAAGGTAGAGGGGGAGGTCAGCTGCAATTAGCTCCAGCCAGAATTGGCTTTGAAACGCGGACGACGAAACGCTCGCGACGGACGTGTGCTGGAGCGAAGTTATGGCCGTGGTGGAGACGGCGGAGGGAGGCGACAGGAGGGTCACTTGAGCTCTGGTACCATGTCGAGAATGAGAACACAACGAATGTGTTGGATTGAATGAAGCAAGGAGAGATAGGACAACTTGTAGCCTAAGTAGTAAAACAAGAAGCTAAACAGCAAGTGGGGTGAGGTGAGGTGCTGTGAAGGCGAGGTGGTGGGGAGGTGAGGTGGTGAGAAGGTGAGGTGGGGAGGAGGTGAGGTGTGGAGTGTATGTGGGGAGGTCAGGTGGTGGGAAGGTGAGGTGGGGAGGTGAGGTGTTGGAAAGGTGAGGTGGGGAAGTGAGGTAGTGGGGAGGTGATGTGGTGGGATGGTGAGGTGGTGGGAAGGTGAGGTGGTGGGGAGGTGAGGTGATGGGAAGGTGAGGTTGCCCAGATTTGGGGCAAGGATAATGCGGGGTGAAGTAGCGGTGTAGCCTGTTTGGGAAGAGGGACAAGGTGGGGCAGTCCTTGGATGGGATAATGCATGGAGTAGGTTTGGGGGTAAATGGGCGGGGTAACCCAAGAAGGGGCAAATAGGCGGGGTAGCCTGTGTGAGGGG
>SZWC01012488.1:2173-15426 GCA_023375785.1 Penium margaritaceum | reverse complement strand
ATGTGGGGAGGTCAGGTGGTGGGAAGGTGAGGTGGGGAGGTGAGGTGTTGGAAAGGTGAGGTGGGGAAGTGAGGTAGTGGGGAGGTGATGTGGTGGGATGGTGAGGTGGTGGGAAGGTGAGGTGGTGGGGAGGTGAGGTGATGGGAAGGTGAGGTTGCCCAGATTTGGGGCAAGGATAATGCGGGGTGAAGTAGCGGTGTAGCCTGTTTGGGAAGAGGGACAAGGTGGGGCAGTCCTTGGATGGGATAATGCATGGAGTAGGTTTGGGGGTAAATGGGCGGGGTAACCCAAGAAGGGGCAAATAGGCGGGGTAGCCTGTGTGAGGGGTGAAATGGTGGGCTGGGTTGGGGAACATTGCTCATGGGGGGATTTGAACCTGTGAGGTGAGTCACAGGAATCAACGTGAGAAGCAAGAGTCTCAGATTTCACTGACAAAGTGTGAACTCTAGTGCCACAGTGTGACGCTCTAGTGCCAACGTGTGACGCTATAGTGCCAAAGTGTGATGCTCTAGTGCTAAAGTGTGACACTATAGGGCCAAAGTGTGACGCTCTAGTGCCAAAGTGTGACGCTCTAGTGACAAAGTGTGACGCGCTAGTGCCAAAGTGTGAAGCTGTAGTGCCAAAGTGTGACGCTCTAGTGCCAAAGTGTGATGCTCTAGTGCCAAAGTGTGACGCTCTACTGCCAAAGTGTGACGCTCTAGTGCCAAAGTGTGATGCTCTAGCGCCAAAGTGTGATGCTGTAGTGCGAAAGTGTGACGCTCTAGTGCCAAAGTGTGACGCTCTACTGCCAAAGTGTCACACTGTAGTGCCAAAGCGTGAAGCTATAGTGCCAAAGTGTGACGCTCTAGTACCAAAGTATGACGTTCTAGTGCCAAAGTGTCACACTCTAGTGCCACAGTGTGTGACGCTTTACTGCCAGAGTGTGATGCTCTAGTGCCAAAGTGTGACACTCTAGGGCCAAAGTGTGACACTCCAGTGCCAAAGTGTGACGCTCTAGTGCCAAAGTGTGACGCTCTAGTACCAAAGTGTGACACTCTAGTGCCAAAGTGTGATGCTCTAGTGCCAAAGTGTGACACTCTAGTGCCAAAGTGTGATGCTCTAGTGCCAAAGTGTGACACTCTAGTGCTTAAGTGTGCAGCTCTAAACCCAAAGTGTCACGCTCTAGTGCCAAAGTGTGACGCTCTAGTGCCAACGTGTGATGATCTAATGCCAAAGTGTAACGCTCTAGTGCCAAAGTGTGACGCTCCAGTGCCAAAGTGTGACGCTCTGGTGCCAAAGTGTGACGCTCTAGTGCCAAAGTGTGAAGCTCTAGTACCAAAGTTTGACGCTCTAGTGCCAAAGTATGACAGTCTAGTGCCAAAGTGTGAAGCTCTACTGCCAAAGTGTGACGCTCTACTACCAAAGTGTGACGCTCTAGTGCCAAAGTGTGATACTTTAGTGCCAAAGTGCGACGCTCTAGTGCCAAAGTGTGACGCTCTAGTGCCAAAGTGTGACACTCTAGTGTCAAAGTGTGACACTCTAGTGCCAAAGTGTGATGCTCTAGTGCCAAAGTGTGACGCTCTAGTGCCAAAGTGCGACGCTCTAGTGCCAAAGTGTGACGCTCTAGTGCCAAAGTGCGACGCTCTAGTGCCAAAGTGTGACGCTCTAGTGCCGAAGTGTGACGTGCTAGTGCCAAAGTGTGACGCTCTAGTGCCAAAGTGCGACGCTCTAGTGCCAAAGTGTGACGCTCTAGTGCCGAAGTGTGACGTGCTAGTGCCAAAGTGTGACGCTCTAGTGCCAAAGTGCGACGCTCTAGTGCCAAAGTGTGACGCTCTAGTGCCGAAGTGTGACGTGCTAGTGCCAAAGTGTGACGCTCTAGTGCCAAAGTGCGACGCTCTAGTGCCAAAGTGTGACGCTCTAGTGCCGAAGTGTGACGTGCTAGTGCCAAAGTGTGACGCTCTAGTGCCAAAGTGCGACGCTCTAGTGCCAAAGTGTGACGCTCTAGTGCCGAAGTGTGACGTGCTAGTGCCAAAGTGTGACGCTCTAGTGCCAAAGTGCGACGCTCTAGTGCCAAAGTGTGACGCTCTAGTGCCGAAGTGTGACGTGCTAGTGCCAAAGTGTGACGCTCTAGTGCCAAAGTGCGACGCTCTAGTGCCAAAGTGTGACGCTCTAGTGCCGAAGTGTGACGTGCTAGTGCCAAAGTGTGACGCTCTAGTGCCAAAGTGCGACGCTCTAGTGCCAAAGTGTGACGCTCTAGTGCCGAAGTGTGACGTGCTAGTGCCAAAGTGTGACGCTCTAGTGCCAAAGTGCGACGCTCTAGTGCCAAAGTGTGACGCTCTAGTGCCGAAGTGTGACGTGCTAGTGCCAAAGTGTGACGCTCTAGTGCCAAAGTGCGACGCTCTAGTGCCAAAGTGTGACGCTCTAGTGCCGAAGTGTGACGTGCTAGTGCCAAAGTGTGACGCTCTAGTGCCAAAGTGCGACGCTCTAGTGCCAAAGTGTGACGCTCTAGTGCCGAAGTGTGACGTGCTAGTGCCAAAGTGTGACGCTCTAGTGCCAAAGTGCGACGCTCTAGTGCCAAAGTGTGACGCTCTAGTGCCGAAGTGTGACGTGCTAGTGCCAAAGTGTGACGCTCTAGTGCCAAAGTGCGACGCTCTAGTGCCAAAGTGTGACGCTCTAGTGCCGAAGTGTGACGTGCTAGTGCCAAAGTGTGACGCTCTAGTGCCAAAGTGCGACGCTCTAGTGCCAAAGTGTGACGCTCTAGTGCCGAAGTGTGACGTGCTAGTGCCAAAGTGTGACGCTCTAGTGCCAAAGTGCGACGCTCTAGTGCCAAAGTGTGACGCTCTAGTGCCGAAGTGTGACGTGCTAGTGCCAAAGTGTGACGCTCTAGTGCCAAAGTGCGACGCTCTAGTGCCAAAGTGTGACGCTCTAGTGCCGAAGTGTGACGTGCTAGTGCCAAAGTGTGACGCTCTAGTGCCAAAGTGCGACGCTCTAGTGCCAAAGTGTGACGCTCTAGTGCCGAAGTGTGACGTGCTAGTGCCAAAGTGTGACGCTCTAGTGCCAAAGTGCGACGCTCTAGTGCCAAAGTGTGACGCTCTAGTGCCGAAGTGTGACGTGCTAGTGCCAAAGTGTGACGCTCTAGTGCCAAAGTGCGACGCTCTAGTGCCAAAGTGTGACGCTCTAGTGCCGAAGTGTGACGTGCTAGTGCCAAAGTGTGACGCTCTAGTGCCAAAGTGCGACGCTCTAGTGCCAAAGTGTGACGCTCTAGTGCCGAAGTGTGACGTGCTAGTGCCAAAGTGTGACGCTCTAGTGCCAAAGTGCGACGCTCTAGTGCCAAAGTGTGACGCTCTAGTGCCGAAGTGTGACGTGCTAGTGCCAAAGTGTGACGCTCTAGTGCCAAAGTGCGACGCTCTAGTGCCAAAGTGTGACGCTCTAGTGCCGAAGTGTGACGTGCTAGTGCCAAAGTGTGACGCTCTAGTGCCAAAGTGCGACGCTCTAGTGCCAAAGTGTGACGCTCTAGTGGCAAAGTGTGACGCTCTAGTGCCAAAGTGTGACGATCTAATGGCAGAGTGTGACGCTCTAGTGCCAAAGTGTGACGCTCTAGTGCCAAAGTGTGATGCTCTAGTGCCAAGGTGTGACGCTCTAGTGCGAAAGTGTGACGCTCTAGTGCCAAAGTGTGACACTCTAGTGCCAAAGTGTGACGATATAGTGCCAAAGTGTGACGCTGTAGTGCCAAAGTGTGACGCTGTAGTGCCAAAGTGTGACACTCTAGTGCAAAAGTGTGATACTCTAGTGCCAAAGTGCGAAGCCCTACTGCCAAAGTGTGACGCTCTAGTGCCAAATTTTGACGCTCTAGTACCAAAGTGTGACACTCTAGTGTCAAAGTGTGATGCTCTAGTGCCAAAGTGTGACGCTCTAGTAGCAAAGTGTGAAGCTCTAGTGCTAAAGTGTGACGCTCTAGTGCCAAAGTGTGGCACTTTAGTGCCAAAGTGTGATGCTCTAGTGCCAAAGTGTGACGCTCTAGTGCCAAAGTGTGACGCTCTAGTGCCAAAGTGTGACACTATAGTGCCAAAGTGTGACGCTCTAGTGACAAAGTGTGAAACTCTAGTGCCAAAGTGTGACGCTCTAGTGTCAAAGTGTGACACTCTGGTGCCAAAGTGTGATGCTCTAGTGCCAAAGTGTGACGCTCTAATGACAAAGTGTGACGCTCTAGTGCCAAAGTGTGAAGCTGTAGTGCCAAAGTGTGACGCTCTGGTGCCAAAAGTGTGATGCTCTAGTGCCAAAGTGTGACGCTCTAGTGCCAAAGTGTGAAGCTGTAGTGCCAAAGTGTGACGCTCTGGTGCCAAAAGTGTGATGCTCTAGTGCCAAAGTGTGACGCTCCACTGCCAAAGTGTGACGCTCTAGTGCCAAAGTGTGACGCTCTAGTGCCAAAGTGTGATGCTCTAGTGCGAAAGTGTGACGCTCTAGTGCCAAAGTATGACGCTCTACTGCCAAAGTGTCACACTTTAGTGCCAACGTGTGAAGTTGAAGTGCCAAAGTGTGATGCTCTAGTACCAAAGTGTGACTTTCTAGTGCCAAAGTGTCACACTCTAGTGCCACAGTGTGTGACGCTTTAGTGCCAGAGTGTGACGCTCTAGTGCCAAAGTGTGACACTCTACGGCCAAAGTGTGACACTCTAGTGCCAAAGTACAACGCGATAGTGCCAAAGTGTGACACTATAGGGCCAAAGTGTGACACTCTAGTGCCAAATTGTGGTGCTCTAGTGCAAAAGTGTGACACTCTAGTGCTTAAGTGTGCAGCTCTACACCCAAAGTGTCACGCTCTAGTGCCAAAGTGTGACACTCTAGTGCCAAAGTGTGACGATCTAATGCCAAAGTGTAACGCTCTAGTGCCAAAGTGTGACGCTCTTCTGCCAAAGTGTGACGCTCTGGTGCCAAAGTGTGACGCTCTAGTGCCAAAGTGTGAAGCTCTAGTACCAAAGTGTGACGCTCTAGTGCCAAAGTGTGACAATCTAGTGCCAAAGTGTGAAGCTCTACTGCCAAAGTGTGACGCTCTACTGCCAAAGTGTGACGCTCTAGTGCCAAAGTGTGACACTTTAGTGCCAAAGTGTGACGCTCTAGTGCCAAAGTGTGACGCTCTACTGCCAAAGTGTGACGCTCTAGTGCCAAAGTGTGACACTTTAGTGCCAAAGTGTGACGCTCTAGTGCCAAAGTGTGACGCTCTAGTGCCAAAGTGTGACACTCTGATGCCAAAGTGTGACACTCTAGTGCCAAAGTGTGACGCTCTAGTGCCAAAGTGTGAAGCTCTAGTGCCAAAGTGTGACACTCTAGTGTCAAAGTATGACATTCTAGTGCCAAAGTGTGATGCTCTAGTGCCAAAATGTGACACTCTAGTGACAAAGTGTGACGCTCTAGTGCCAAAGTATGAAGCTGTAGTGCCAAAGTGTGACGCTCTAGTGCCAAAAATTGATGCTCTAGTGCCAAAGTGTGACACTCTACTGCCAAAGTGTGATGCTCTAGTGCCAAAGTGTGACGCTCTAGTGCCAAAGTGTGACGCTCTAGTGCGAAAGTGTGACGCTCTAGTGCCAACGTGTGACGCTCTACTGCCAATGTGTCACACTGTAGTGCCAAAGTGTGAAGCTGTAGTGCCAAAGTGGGACGCTCTAGTACCAAAGTGTGACGTTCTAGTGCCAAAGTGTCATACTCTAGTGCCATAGTATGTGACGCTTTAGTACCAGAGTGTGATGCTCTAGTGCCAAAGTTTGACACTCTAGGGCCAAAGTGTGACACTCTAGTGCCAAAGTGTGACGCTCTAGTGCCAAAGTGTGACGCTCTAGTACCAAAGAGTTACACTCTAGTGCCAAAGTGTGATGCTCTAGTGCCAAAGTGTGACACTCTAGTGCTTAAGTGTGCAGCTCTAAACCCAAAGTGTCACGCTCTAGTGCCAAAGTGTGACGCTCTAGTGCCAAAGTGTGACGCTTTAGTGCCGAAGTGTGACGTGCTAGTGCCAAAGTGTGACGCTTTAGTGCCGAAGTGTGACGTGCTAGTGCCAAAGTGTGACGCTTTAGTGCCGAAGTGTGACGTGCTAGTGCCAAAGTGTGACGCTTTAGTGCCGAAGTGTGACGTGCTAGTGCCAAAGTGTGACGCTTTAGTGCCGAAGTGTGACGTGCTAGTGCCAAAGTGTGACGCTTTAGTGCCGAAGTGTGACGTGCTAGTGCCAAAGTGTGACGCTTTAGTGCCGAAGTGTGACGTGCTAGTGCCAAAGTGTGACGCTTTAGTGCCGAAGTGTGACGTGCTAGTGCCAAAGTGTGACGCTTTAGTGCCGAAGTGTGACGTGCTAGTGCCAAAGTGTGACGCTTTAGTGCCGAAGTGTGACGTGCTAGTGCCAAAGTGTGACGCTTTAGTGCCGAAGTGTGACGTGCTAGTGCCAAAGTGTGACGCTTTAGTGCCGAAGTGTGACGTGCTAGTGCCAAAGTGTGACGCTTTAGTGCCGAAGTGTGACGTGCTAGTGCCAAAGTGTGACGCTTTAGTGCCGAAGTGTGACGTGCTAGTGCCAAAGTGTGACGCTTTAGTGCCGAAGTGTGACGTGCTAGTGCCAAAGTGTGACGCTTTAGTGCCGAAGTGTGACGTGCTAGTGCCAAAGTGTGACGCTTTAGTGCCGAAGTGTGACGTGCTAGTGCCAAAGTGTGACGCTTTAGTGCCGAAGTGTGACGTGCTAGTGCCAAAGTGTGACGCTTTAGTGCCGAAGTGTGACGTGCTAGTGCCAAAGTGTGACGCTTTAGTGCCGAAGTGTGACGTGCTAGTGCCAAAGTGTGACGCTTTAGTGCCGAAGTGTGACGTGCTAGTGCCAAAGTGTGACGCTTTAGTGCCGAAGTGTGACGTGCTAGTGCCAAAGTGTGACGCTTTAGTGCCGAAGTGTGACGTGCTAGTGCCAAAGTGTGACGCTTTAGTGCCGAAGTGTGACGTGCTAGTGCCAAAGTGTGACGCTTTAGTGCCGAAGTGTGACGTGCTAGTGCCAAAGTGTGACGCTTTAGTGCCGAAGTGTGACGTGCTAGTGCCAAAGTGTGACGCTTTAGTGCCGAAGTGTGACGTGCTAGTGCCAAAGTGTGACGCTTTAGTGCCGAAGTGTGACGTGCTAGTGCCAAAGTGTGACGCTTTAGTGCCGAAGTGTGACGTGCTAGTGCCAAAGTGTGACGCTTTAGTGCCGAAGTGTGACGTGCTAGTGCCAAAGTGTGACGCTTTAGTGCCGAAGTGTGACGTGCTAGTGCCAAAGTGTGACGCTTTAGTGCCGAAGTGTGACGTGCTAGTGCCAAAGTGTGACGCTTTAGTGCCGAAGTGTGACGTGCTAGTGCCAAAGTGTGACGCTTTAGTGCCGAAGTGTGACGTGCTAGTGCCAAAGTGTGACGCTTTAGTGCCGAAGTGTGACGTGCTAGTGCCAAAGTGTGACGCTTTAGTGCCGAAGTGTGACGTGCTAGTGCCAAAGTGTGACGCTTTAGTGCCGAAGTGTGACGTGCTAGTGCCAAAGTGTGACGCTTTAGTGCCGAAGTGTGACGTGCTAGTGCCAAAGTGTGACGCTTTAGTGCCGAAGTGTGACGTGCTAGTGCCAAAGTGTGACGCTTTAGTGCCGAAGTGTGACGTGCTAGTGCCAAAGTGTGACGCTTTAGTGCCGAAGTGTGACGTGCTAGTGCCAAAGTGTGACGCTTTAGTGCCGAAGTGTGACGTGCTAGTGCCAAAGTGTGACGCTTTAGTGCCGAAGTGTGACGTGCTAGTGCCAAAGTGTGACGCTTTAGTGCCGAAGTGTGACGTGCTAGTGCCAAAGTGTGACGCTTTAGTGCCGAAGTGTGACGTGCTAGTGCCAAAGTGTGACGCTTTAGTGCCGAAGTGTGACGTGCTAGTGCCAAAGTGTGACGCTTTAGTGCCGAAGTGTGACGTGCTAGTGCCAAAGTGTGACGCTTTAGTGCCGAAGTGTGACGTGCTAGTGCCAAAGTGTGACGCTTTAGTGCCGAAGTGTGACGTGCTAGTGCCAAAGTGTGACGCTTTAGTGCCGAAGTGTGACGTGCTAGTGCCAAAGTGTGACGCTTTAGTGCCGAAGTGTGACGTGCTAGTGCCAAAGTGTGACGCTTTAGTGCCGAAGTGTGACGTGCTAGTGCCAAAGTGTGACGCTTTAGTGCCGAAGTGTGACGTGCTAGTGCCAAAGTGTGACGCTTTAGTGCCGAAGTGTGACGTGCTAGTGCCAAAGTGTGACGCTTTAGTGCCGAAGTGTGACGTGCTAGTGCCAAAGTGTGACGCTTTAGTGCCGAAGTGTGACGTGCTAGTGCCAAAGTGTGACGCTTTAGTGCCGAAGTGTGACGTGCTAGTGCCAAAGTGTGACGCTTTAGTGCCGAAGTGTGACGTGCTAGTGCCAAAGTGTGACGCTTTAGTGCCGAAGTGTGACGTGCTAGTGCCAAAGTGTGACGCTTTAGTGCCGAAGTGTGACGTGCTAGTGCCAAAGTGTGACGCTTTAGTGCCGAAGTGTGACGTGCTAGTGCCAAAGTGTGACGCTTTAGTGCCGAAGTGTGACGTGCTAGTGCCAAAGTGTGACGCTTTAGTGCCGAAGTGTGACGTGCTAGTGCCAAAGTGTGACGCTTTAGTGCCGAAGTGTGACGTGCTAGTGCCAAAGTGTGACGCTTTAGTGCCGAAGTGTGACGTGCTAGTGCCAAAGTGTGACGCTTTAGTGCCGAAGTGTGACGTGCTAGTGCCAAAGTGTGACGCTTTAGTGCCGAAGTGTGACGTGCTAGTGCCAAAGTGTGACGCTTTAGTGCCGAAGTGTGACGTGCTAGTGCCAAAGTGTGACGCTTTAGTGCCGAAGTGTGACGTGCTAGTGCCAAAGTGTGACGCTTTAGTGCCGAAGTGTGACGTGCTAGTGCCAAAGTGTGACGCTTTAGTGCCGAAGTGTGACGTGCTAGTGCCAAAGTGTGACGCTTTAGTGCCGAAGTGTGACGTGCTAGTGCCAAAGTGTGACGCTTTAGTGCCGAAGTGTGACGTGCTAGTGCCAAAGTGTGACGCTTTAGTGCCGAAGTGTGACGTGCTAGTGCCAAAGTGTGACGCTTTAGTGCCGAAGTGTGACGTGCTAGTGCCAAAGTGTGACGCTTTAGTGCCGAAGTGTGACGTGCTAGTGCCAAAGTGTGACGCTTTAGTGCCGAAGTGTGACGTGCTAGTGCCAAAGTGTGACGCTTTAGTGCCGAAGTGTGACGTGCTAGTGCCAAAGTGTGACGCTTTAGTGCCGAAGTGTGACGTGCTAGTGCCAAAGTGTGACGCTTTAGTGCCGAAGTGTGACGTGCTAGTGCCAAAGTGTGACGCTTTAGTGCCGAAGTGTGACGTGCTAGTGCCAAAGTGTGACGCTTTAGTGCCGAAGTGTGACGTGCTAGTGCCAAAGTGTGACGCTTTAGTGCCGAAGTGTGACGTGCTAGTGCCAAAGTGTGACGCTTTAGTGCCGAAGTGTGACGTGCTAGTGCCAAAGTGTGACGCTTTAGTGCCGAAGTGTGACGTGCTAGTGCCAAAGTGTGACGCTTTAGTGCCGAAGTGTGACGTGCTAGTGCCAAAGTGTGACGCTTTAGTGCCGAAGTGTGACGTGCTAGTGCCAAAGTGTGACGCTTTAGTGCCGAAGTGTGACGTGCTAGTGCCAAAGTGTGACGCTTTAGTGCCGAAGTGTGACGTGCTAGTGCCAAAGTGTGACGCTTTAGTGCCGAAGTGTGACGTGCTAGTGCCAAAGTGTGACGCTTTAGTGCCGAAGTGTGACGTGCTAGTGCCAAAGTGTGACGCTTTAGTGCCGAAGTGTGACGTGCTAGTGCCAAAGTGTGACGCTTTAGTGCCGAAGTGTGACGTGCTAGTGCCAAAGTGTGACGCTTTAGTGCCGAAGTGTGACGTGCTAGTGCCAAAGTGTGACGCTTTAGTGCCGAAGTGTGACGTGCTAGTGCCAAAGTGTGACGCTTTAGTGCCGAAGTGTGACGTGCTAGTGCCAAAGTGTGACGCTTTAGTGCCGAAGTGTGACGTGCTAGTGCCAAAGTGTGACGCTTTAGTGCCGAAGTGTGACGTGCTAGTGCCAAAGTGTGACGCTTTAGTGCCGAAGTGTGACGTGCTAGTGCCAAAGTGTGACGCTTTAGTGCCGAAGTGTGACGTGCTAGTGCCAAAGTGTGACGCTTTAGTGCCGAAGTGTGACGTGCTAGTGCCAAAGTGTGACGCTTTAGTGCCGAAGTGTGACGTGCTAGTGCCAAAGTGTGACGCTTTAGTGCCGAAGTGTGACGTGCTAGTGCCAAAGTGTGACGCTTTAGTGCCAAAGTGTGACGCGCTAGTGCCAAAGTGTGACGCTCTAGTGCCAAAGTGTGACGCTCTAGTGCCAAAGTGTGACGCTCTAGTACCAAAGTGTGACACTCTAGTGCCAAAGTGTGACGCTCTAGTGCCAAAGTGTGAAGCTCTAGTGCCAAAGTGTGACGCTCTTGTGTCAAAGTGTGACATTCTAGTGCCAAAGTGTGATGCTCTAGTGCCAAATTGTGACGCTCTAGTGACAAAGTGTGACGCTCTAGTGCCAAAGTATGAAGCTGTAGTGCCAAAGTGTGACGCTCTAGTGCCAAAGTGTGATGCTCTAGTGCCAAAGTGTGATACTCTACTGCCAAAGTGTGATGCTCTAGTGCCAAAGTGTGACGCTCTAGTGCCAAAGTGTGACGCTCTAGTGCGAAAGTGTGATGCTCCAGTGCCAACGTGTGACGCTCTACTGCCAATGTGTCACACTGTAGTGCCAAAGTGTGAAGCTGTAGTGCCAAAGTGGGATGCTCTAGTACCAAAGTGTGACGTTATAGTGCCAAAGTGTCAAACTCTAGTGCCACAGTATGTGACGCTTTAGTACCAGAGTGTGATGCTCTAGTGCCAAAGTTTGACACTCTAGGGCCAAAGTGTGACACTCGAGTGCCAAAGTGTGACGCTCTAGTGCCAAAGTGTGACGCTCTAGTACCAAAGTGTGACACTCTAGTGCCAAAGTGTGATGCTCTAGTGCCAAAGTGTGATACTCTAGTGCTCAAGTGTGCAGCTCTAAACCCAAAGTGTCACGCTCCAGTGCCAAAGTGTGACGCTCTAGTGCCAAAGTGTGACGATCTAATGCCAAAGTGTGACGCTCTAGTGCCAAAGTGTGATGCTCTAGTGCCAAAGTGTGACGCTCTGGTGCCAAAGTGTGACGCTCTAGTGCCAAAGTGTGAAGCTCTAGTACCAAAGTGTGACGCTCTAGTGCCAAAGTGTGACAGTCTAGTGCCAAAGTGTGAAGCTCTACTGCCAAAGTGTGACGCTCTAGTGCCAAAGTGTGTCGCTCTAGTGCCAAAGTGTGACACTCTAGTCCCAATGTGTGACACTCTAGTGCCTATGTCTGACGCTCTAGTGCCAAAGTGTGAAGCTCTAGTGCCAAAGTGTGACGCTCTAGTGTCAACATGTGACACTCTAGTGCCAAAGTGGGATGCTATAGTGCCAAAGTGTGACGCTCTAGTGCCAAAGTGTGATGCTCTAGTGCCAAAGTGTGACACTCTAGTGCCAAAGTGTGACGCTCTAGTGCAAAAGTGTAACGCTCTAGTGCCAAAGTGTGACACTCTAGTGCCAAAGTGTGACGCTCTAGTGCCAAAGTGTAACGCTCTAGTGCCAAAGCGTGACGCTCTAGTGCCAAAGTGTGACGCTTCAGTGCCAAAGTGTGACGCGCTAGTGCCAAAGTGTGACGCTCTAGTGCCAAAGCGTGACGCTCTAGTGCCAAAGTGTGACGCTTCAGTGCCAAAGTGTGACGCGCTAGTGCCAAAGTGTGACGCTCAAGTGCCAAAGAGTGACGCTTTAGTGCCAAAGTGTCACGCTCTAGTGCCAAAGTGTGACACTCTAGTGCCAAAGTGTGACGCTCTAGTGCCAAAGTGTGAAGTCTAGTGCCAAAGTGTGATGCTCTAGTGTCCAAGTGTGACGCTCTAGTGCCAGAGTGTGACGATCTAATCCCAAAGTGTGTCGCTCTAGTGCCAAAGTGTGACGCTATAGTGCCAAAGTGTGATGCTCTAGTGCCAAAGTGTGACGCTCTAGTGTGAAAGTGTGACGCTCTAGTGCCAAAGTGTGACACTCTAGTGCCAAAGTGTGACGATCTAGTGCCAAAGTGTGACGCTGTAGTGCCAAAGTGTGACGCTCTAGCGCCAACGTGTGACACTCTAGTGCAAAAGTGTGACGCTCTAGTGCCAAAGTGTGAAGCTCTACTGCCAAAGTGTGACGCTCTAGTCCCAAAGTGTGGCACTTTAGTGCCAAAGTGTGACGCTCTAGTGCCAAAGTGTGACGCTCTAGTGCCAATGTGTGACGCTCTAGTGCCAAAGTGTGACACTCTAGTGCTAAAATGTGACGCTCTAGTGCCAATGTGTGAAGCTCTAGTGCCAAAGTGTGACGCTCTAGTGTCAAAGTGTGACACTCTAGTGCCAAAGTGTGATGCTCTAGTGCCAAAGTGTGACGCTCTAGTGCCAAAGTGTGACGCTCTAGTGCCAAAGTGTGACGCTCTAGTGACAAAGTGTGACGCTCTAGTGCCAAAGTCTGAAGCTGTAGTGCCAAAGTGTGACGCCCTAGTGCCAAAGTGTGATGCTCTAGTGCCAAAGTGTGATGCTCTACTACCAAAGTGTGCCGCTCTAGTGCCAAAGTGTGACGCTCTAGTACCAAAGTGTGATGCTCTAGTGCGAAAGTGTGACGCTCTAGTGCCAAATTGTAACGCTCTACTGCCAAAGTGTCACTCTGTAGTGCCAAAGTGTGAAGCTGTAGTGCCAAAGTGTGACGCTCTAGTACCAAAGTGTGACGTTCTAGTGCCAACGTGTCACACTCTAGTGCCACAGTGTGTGGCGCTTTAGTGCCAGCGTGTGATGCTCTAGTGCCAAAGTGTGACACTCTAGGGCCAAAGTTTGACACTCTAGTGCCAAAGTGTGACGCTCTAGTGCCAAAGTGTGACGCTCTAGTACCTAAGCGTGACACTCTAGTGCCAAAGTGTGATGCTCTAGTGCCAAAGTGTGACACTCTAGTGCTTAAGTGTGCAGCTCTAAATCCAAAGTGTCACGCTCTAGTGCCAAAGTGTGACGCTCTAGTGCCAAAGGGTGACGATCTAATGCCAAAGTGTGACGCTCTAGTGCCAAAGTGTGACGTTCTAGTACCAAAGTGTGACGCTCTGGTGCCAAAGTGTGACGCTCTAGTGCCAAAGTGTGAAGCTGTAGTACCAAAGTATGACGCTCTAGTGCCAAAGTGTGACAGTCTAGTGCC
>SZWC01012487.1:71548-85760 GCA_023375785.1 Penium margaritaceum | reverse complement strand
CATATACATATACATATACATATACATATACATATACATATACATATACATATACATATACATATACATATACATATACATATACATGTACATGTACATATACATGTACATGTACATATACATATACGTTTACATATGTATACATATACATGTACATATACATGTACATCTACATGTACATGTACATGTACATGTATATGTAAATGAACATGTGCATGTACATGTACATGTACATGTACATGTACATGTACATGTACATGGACATGTACATGGACATCTAGATATGCATATTTATATACATATACATATACATGTACATGTACATACACATCAAATTTGCTACGCTCTCTCCAGGTGTGCTGATAAGCTACATTGGCTCCATTAGCTCCATCTAGTTCATAGACTCTAACGGCTGGGTTTGCACTTAGCATACAGAGACTGAGGACAACCTTTTCCCTTTTAGGCAAATCCCTTTTGGACCCAACCAGGACAAGTGAACTGAGGCTAACGCACTTGGAAGCATGGTCGACATTATCGCACCTATCGTGTGCTCCTTGCGTTTTTGCTATGAGAAGATATCACCATTAGGATAAAGGTTCACCACTTTGCAATTCCTAGGCAAGGACGTGCTAGCAACTGTTTCCACCAAAAAGTTGGTTTCTTTCGCGTGAGTTGTTGTCAGAGACTAGGTTGTGGGGCTTAGACCAACCGGTGTCTTCTTTGCATCCACTGACCCCCAAGTGGCACATCCTCTTCATGCATGGAGAAATGTGTTAGAAATGTTTTGCGCAGGACTGTCAAAAAAAATCCTTTTCACAGCAAGGCTCAATCGCATGACCTGATGTCTCTAAGTGCAGTGTTCTATCCATTTACTACACTGCTGGTGTCTCGCTTTGACTTGCACCATGAACAATGTTTTGGGGGACTTATTCCGATGGAGCAGTGCTTGCACAACCTGTCCGCTCAGCTATAGCAATGGCCAATGGAGCATCAACGAACAGCAATCTCTCCCGTGTACCATTGGCCACCTGCCATGGTAATCTGCTTCCGCATGAACCCATGGCTCTACATTGTGTCTGTACACCTTAGTTGTCTTGGTCTGTAGTCCTCATCTCTTCCATCCACCATGCCGGCTCCTAGAGTGCTTGGAAAATGCAAGTCGCTATCAAGTGGCTTTGTCAAGAAGTCAATCCATCCGAGATAGAACCTTGGGCACCAAACTCGCCAACACCTACTCAGGGCCAAACAACCCACAAAGTAGCAGCTTTCGAAGGGAGCCCAGTGGGAGGGATTTTCTGCCTGGACCACCTTAAAGTTTTCTGAAAAAAAACTCAATAATTCTACAATGATTTTCTTGCTTTCAACTTGCTCTAGTTCCACGGCACCCTTGGCCACAAGGTCGAGTGAGTTGTGGTACCGAATGTTGATGTGCTTCGTATGCCGGGAGGTCATGTTGTCCTCCGCCATAGCAATGGTGCTTTGGTTGTCGATGCGGATGACCGTTGTTTCCTCTTGTGGTGCCTTGATCTCGTGGAGCAGACTGCAAAGCCACTATGTTTCCTTGCATGTTTTCTGAGAGTGCGATGTAATCTGTCTCAGCAGTAGAAAGCAGGACGCAGTCCTACTTTTTGCTCACCCATGAGACCGCACCACCATCGAGTAGGCAGAGAAAGCCAGAGGTGGACTTCCTGTCGTCAGTCCGCCTTCCACAGTCAGCGTCACTGTAGCACATCAGTTGTAGTGAGTCTCGTCCTCCCAGACCTTCAAACTGAAGTCCCACGTGCCGTGTGTTTTTTAGGTAGCAAAAGATCCGCTTCACGGCTTTCCAATGTTGTGGCCCAAGGTTAGCCATGAATCTGCTCACCTGACCCAATGCATAAGCGATGTCTGGTCGCATCCCCACCATCGCATACATGAGGCTCCTGATGGCAGACTGGTAGCCAGAGGCGGTGCAAGCCAGAGGCGGCGAGCGGCTCATTTCGGCACTGGCGCTCTTCTACGACCAGCCCTCCGACCTCTGCTACCAGGGAGGAGCCCAGCCATGCGTCATTCGGTCGGAGAGGGGGGTGCGACAGGGAGACCCCATTAGCTCGTTCCTCCACGCGCTGGCTCAGTAGGATGCGCTCGAGGCTGCATAGCCAGCCATGGTAGGGTTGGGACAAGTGCTTACATACATGGACGATACCTACTTGTTGGGTCTGGCACGAGAGTTTAAGGCGGCGTTCGTGGCACTGCATGCAGGCCTGGTAGAAGTGGGGATGGAGGTCCAGCCCCACAAATTTTCAGTTGTATGTACTAGTGAGTAGAGGGGAGGTGGGAGTAGGCATTGCAAGGGTCCCTTGAGTGGAGGACGGGATGATGGAGTTGGGGAGTTTGATTGGGACAGAGGAGTTTTGTCGGCCCCGGTTGGACATGGCGGTACATGCAGTGGAGGAGACTGTGGAGGTGCTGGTGGACATGCCAGATGCTCAGGCATCCTTCAGCATCCTTCGGGAGTGTACCACGCGCATGCTGTAGCATCTCACGCAGTTGACCCTGCCATTGGATTGGTGGAGGAGTCGGCTGCAAAGATTTGATGAGAAGGTGGGATTATGTCTTTGGAGATTACTGCATCTGGACAGCATGCACGGGATGAGAGAGAGGTGGGCAGTAGTACACGTCGAGCAACAGGCATGACTCCTGGTCAGGCTGGGTGGATTGGGCTTGGTAGCAGTCAGAGATCTTGCCCCTCTCTTCTTCGTGTGCAGCCGACTTCAATCGTGGCATGTGGTGAGACGTTTTATTCATCCACGAGGCACTAGGGAGGGGGGAGATGCAGAGCAGGCTAAGAGGAGAGCATGGATAAGAGGGACCTTGAAAGAGTTACGGGAGCAGGCTCTGCAAGGGTTCCCTAGAGAGATACAGGAGAGGGTCCCAAGGCTTGGGGAGTGTGAGCAGGGGAGCCCCAAGTGGTTATTCCAAGACTTGAGGGAGGCAGTCCAGGGGTGGCAGCTTGAGAAGCTGCGAAAGATGGTGGTGACGGAATTGGGAGAGGAGAAGGCACTCCCGCAGTTGCAACAACTGATGGCAGTAGAGGGAGAGCACAGTGGAGACTGGTTGCTTGCACACCCGCACTCTACTATAGACCGGCTGAGACCGGCTGTACATGGCACCTGAGGACTGGAGGGTGGCTTGCCGCTTTCGGTTAGGGTTACCGATTGCACTCTTGCGTCACATGCCAACGTGAATATACTAAGAGAGGATCCCTATCCACCCATGTTCTCCATAGCACGCACTCCGGTGCATCGAGGGATGGGGCACCTGGGTTGTAAAAAATCCAGTGATGCGAGAGTTGGAGGCTGTGGTACAAAAGAGTGGGTTAGGGGCGGTGACGGTGGAGCATGTGGGCCTGTTGTCCGGGGAATGGCCAGACATCACGTGCTTTGACCCAGCCATGGGCCATATGTTGGTTATGGACTCGGTCATTGCAGATCCACAGCAATCGAGCTTGTGGAGGGCATCTGCGAAGAGGACAAGGGTGGTGTTGGAGGAGGCAGTGAGGACAAAGGAGAGGAAGTATGGGCAATGGCAGAGAAAGGAGGAGCGAGATCGGATGAACTTTGTATTCCCCGCCATGGAGACATTGGGGGCCTTTTCACGAGGCCCAGGCAAACTGCTATGTGCGTCATCACAGGCAATAGTGCAAAGGTTGATCCAGCAAGGGGGTTACAGCGGGGGTATCTGTCTCGTTGCGTGCCCTATTCAACCAACGTATGTCAATAGCACTCGAGTGTGCTCAGGTGGAACACCTACAACAGAGGGTGGCAGAGCGAGTGGCCGACCTGCCTCTTTCTATTACGTCCATGCATTGGATTGGTTTATGTCTTTTTGGGACCGCCTACCTGACTGTGGGTGACCATGCTGTTCTGATGGAGATGTGATGGCACCGTACATTTTGAAGGGGCAAAGAATATACCATCCAGTACTGACAGCTGAGTTACATGTGTCATTCTTTCATTGAAAAATGTCATCCAATTGCGTGTCATTTTGTGGAAATGAAAAAAACTTAAAAGTTTACTCCAGAGTATGATTTGACAAGAAAAACCATGCTGGACAACAAAATCCGGTTCAATTGGAGTGACGATGTTACAAACAATGACCAGCGTCCTTGGAGGCATGATTTAACTCTAGCCTTGGTTCACGAATGTGATTGGTCGGAACTATGTTGGAGGCGCGTTCGAGATGGCGGAAACGGTGTGGGAGTCGGCCGTTCTTTCAGCGGACGTGATCGGAGTTTCACTTATGAAACTTTGTAGGGCTACAAAGCTATAACATGCCCAAGATATTTCTATGAAAGATAATGCTTACGTGCGCGATTTGACCCAGCCAAGGCCATGCTTCAGTCCTCTTTTGACCTGAAGGATGATTCAGAATTTGAAGCAATCAACCTGTCAACGAAATCTGAATTTTAGATGCTGCCGATGACATAGCAATACGTCGGGTGTCTATAGAATTCCACTTACATTTGATCCCATAATCTGAAAGCCCGGAGTGTGGTTTGACAATAAAACATTATGATCACAAATGAAACACAGTTCAACTTGGTCCATGGAGCGACGACGTCGCAAAACAATGACATCATTGGACACAATGCAGAGCCCTTACCTCAGTACACTTCTATGATTGTACAAATTGTTTTTGGAGCCGCGTTTTTTGGAAGGAGACGGCGGGCATGATGCCATTGTGCTGGGGAAGTCATGTTTCTGTACATCTGAACAGGAAATAGTTACACTGTCGGGTCCCGAAAACCTAGGTACACGTTGCTGGTGGGGTGGAAAACATCATCCAAGTGGTGACGTTGGCCCATGCACGCCTATGTGGATGAGACTGCACAAAAAGAAACGCCGGAAATGTTGATATGGTGTGCCCCTTGCCATGGTTTAGGGCGTTCTTGGATGCGTTGGAAAGCTTAGATCACAGACTATAAGTGTTTTATGTAATCTCACTATGCTAAGTAACAAAAACGTGTTTCAATTCAGATCTACTGAATGCGATGTGTTCTGCCCACTCACATCCGTGCTCCACACTCTTCACTATTGGTGTCCATTGGCTGCCCAAACCTTGGTAGCGTGTATCACTGAGAGCTAGGCATCCTTGAGGGTGCCTCCACACCCACTAGAGCCAACAAAGGGTTATGGGCCCACGTGCCTAGATGGACCCTAGCTCTTCAAGTTTCACGCTACCGCCGCGCGCCATGGCAACAACCGAGCAAGAGAGCATTGGCGCCGTCTCCAAGTTTGATGGAAACGGCTTCCCCTTGTGGAGGTGGCAGTTTGAGGTCTACCTGGATGACAAGGGCCTGCTTGAGCTGGTCAATGGTGAAGAGACCGCGCCTCCGGATACCGCGACGCTGGAGGAAGTGGACAAGTACAAGAAGCGCAACAAGAAAGCGCTTGCATTGTTGGTGTTAGCTCTTGCTCCGTCGCAGCACGCATTGATTCAAGGATACACAGAGGCCGCGGAGGCCTGGAAGAAACAATGCACCATCTACCAGTCCACTAACCTTGCTAACCAGCTCTTCGTCTTCAAAAGGCTCGTCACCCTCTAAGCCAATGAAAGCGACGACATCATGGAGATCCTACAACAGATTGAGTCCCTTACTGCCGAGTGCGTAGCCACCGGATGGAAGGTCGACCCTCAGCTACAAGCCATGATCCTCCTTCTGGCCTTGTCGGACAGTTGGAGTCCCATGATCACCGTCGTAGGCGGCTGGTCCGCCGATGAGCTGAAGCACCCGAAGGTGGCTGAGTACGCCCGCAACGAATGGATGCGGCGTGGTGGGAGAGAGAGCGGGGCAACATCAAGTTCCGCCTATGCCCTCCGTCCTCAAAGTGGAGGGGGAGGCAAGAAGGGGAAGGGTGCTAACCAGGGTACCAAAAGAGGTGACAACAAGGGGGAGTGCTACAACTGTGGCAAACAGGGCCACTATGCAGGCAACTGCCCCAACAAGAAGTCGGACCAGCCCGGGAAGGGCGGGAAGAAGAACACCCAAGCCATGATGGCCAGGGAGTCCACCGACTTGACAGATCCGGAAGTCACTGTGATCGACTCCAGATCAGGCCGCCACACACAATGCAACCGGGCGGCATTCGTCACCTACGGCGCCACCAAGCGGCGCATGACAGTGGCCAACGACAAAGCGGAGTTGGCCGCGGGTGAAGGCAATGTACGCATCGAGTCGGTGGTGAACGGGAAAGTCATTCAGTGTACCATCTACGACGTGCTCCACATGCCCAACTTTGGGGCAAACCTGCTGTCAGTGAGCCGCCTTATCGACAAGGGGCTCGAGGTACTCTTCAACAAGAAGGAGGCCATAATCTGGAAGGAGGGGGATGGCAAGGTGATTGCGCGTGGCAAGGGGGAGGAGGACTTGTACCTTCTTCGCACCAAGGTCCTTGCCGATGTGGTAAGGATTGACGCCGTCAACCTCGTGACAAAGGATGAAGGAAATCTGGACCTGTGGCACCATCGCCTATGTCACATCGATCCCTCAACTGTGAGGGACATGGCGAAGAAGGAAGTGGTGCGGGGTCTTGAGGTCAAGGGCCTGGATACAGCCAAGAATGCCGTGTGTGAGCCATGCGTGGTGGGCAAGACGACACAGCAGCCATTTGATGGCAAAGGGATGCGTGCATCGATGAAGTTGGAGGTGGTGCACATGGATGTGTGCGGACCGTTCGAGCCCTCCATTGGTGGGGCGAGCTACTTTGTCACCTTCATCGACGACCACAGCCGCAAGCTCTACCTCCACATCATCAAAAGGAAGAGCGATGTCTTGTCATGCATGCAAGAATTTGTGGCGGCTGTGGAGCGGCAAACGCGGTTGAAGGTGAAGGCGTTCTAGAGCGAAAACGGTGGCGAGTACGAGGGCTGCTCGGCTTGGATGAAGAGCAAGGGGATCGCGTGGCAGAAAACTACGCCACACTCTCCGTAGCAGAACGGCGTCGCCGAGAGGGCGAACCGCACCATCCTCAACATGGTTCGGTCAATGTTGAGCGATGCCGGCCTCGCGAAGCGGTACTGGGGCGAGGCGGCACGGACAGCAGCGTACATCATGAACCTGACGCCGACAAAGCCGCTAAAATACGTGGAGTCCAAGGTGTGGAAGACGCCACAAGAAGTGTGGAGTGGGAGGAAGCCAACTGTGGCACACCTCCGCACGTTTGGTTGCGTTGCACATGCTGTTGTGCAGACACGGGAGGGGCGGGGCAAGCTGGACCCGCGGACTCGCCGGTGCATCTTCGTCGGGTACGAGAGCGGGAGCAAGGCGTATCGGCTCTTCGACCCACGGAGGCAGCAGATCGTGAAGAGTCACGACGTCACGTTTGATGAGGAGAGTCGTTGGACAGACAAGGACGCGGGTCTCTCCAAGCGGGGGGAGTGGCTGCCACTCCTCGAGGGGGAGACGTCGGAGGACGCAAAAGAGGGTGACGTCCCATCGGCTCCAACCCGCGATAACCATCCGGTGGATGGGTGAGCAGCAGATTTGCATTCAGCCGAGTCGGACGATGAGTACGAAGCGCCGGCAGCAGTGGAGCTGAACGAGGAGGCGGGGAGTGAGCCCGCATCTCCACGGTGCCCGAGAGAGGAGGAGCAGGCCAGCGGTGCAAGTGGCGCCGCAAGAGGGCAGCAGCAGCAGCAGCAGCAGCTGCAGCAGCCTGAACAGCAGCAGCCCCGGAGAAGCGGACGCGCAAGGAGGATGGCAAAACGGTACGATGCCGCGCAGGACACCTGGACTGGGTTTGCTCGAGCGTTCTTTGCGCAAGAGGAACCTGAGACCATCAAGGAGGCGTTGCAGCAGAAGGATGGGGCTGAGTGGGAGGGAGCCATAAAATCTGAGCTCGCCTCCTACGAAGAGAACGGTTCTTGGCAGCTGATTGATAGGCCAGAGGGCGCGAAAATCATCGGCTCCAAGTGGATCTTCAAGAAGAAGCTCACCAAGGAGGGGAAGGTGGAGCGGTACAAAGTGCGGCTGGTGGCGAAGGGGTACGCCCAGCGAAAAGGTGAACACTACGATGAAACCTTCGCGCCATTGGCGAAGTTCGCCTCCATCCGTTCCATCCTCTCGATGGCGGCAGCGCGTGACTACGAAGTCCACCAAATGGACGTGAAAACCGCGTTTCTCAACAGCGACTTGGACAAGGAGGTCCTTATGGAGGTGCCGGAGGGGGTGGACGCGCCGCCGGGGAAGGTGTGCCGGCTTCGCAAGGCGCTCTACGGACTGAAGCAAGCGCCACTCATGTGGTACCTGAAAATGGATGGCTTCATGGCCGAGCTTGGCTTCAAGCGCTGCGAGGCGGATCACAGCGTGTACGTGCAAAAGCAGCCCGGGTTGCACCAGATCGTGGTCCTCTACGTGGATGACCTCATCCTCATGTCATCGGACATGGAGGAGTTGGTGAACCTGAAGCAGTAGCTCGGCGGTCGGTTCAAAATGACCGACATGGGCGAGCTCGAGTACTACCTCAGCGTCGCCATCAAGAGGGACTGCAAAGCACGCACGCTGGAGATGGGGCAGGCAAAGTACGTGGAAGAGGTGCTTTGCCGCTACAACATGGAGGAGTGCAACCCCATCGGCACACCCATGACCACCACGTGTAAGCTGAGCTCAAGCATGGGCACGAGCACGGACGAGGAGAAGGAGGAGATGGCAGGTGTGCCATACCAGTCCGCAGTGGGGAGCATCATGTACGCCATGGTGGCGATGTGGCCCGACCTGGCCTTCACGGAGGGCCAAGTGAGCCGCTACGTTGCTGACCCCGGGCCGTTGCATTGGCAAGCGGTTAAGCGGATCCTCCGCTATCTCAAGGTGACAAAACAGTCCCGACTCGTGTTTGTAGGGGGAGCGCGTGATGATTCCCTTGAGTTGGTCGGCTACTCGGATGCCGACTGGGCTGGTGATGTGGATGACAGAAAATCAACGTCGGGGTACGTGTTTGTGCTTGGTGGTGCAGCGATTTCATGGGCAAGCGGGAAGCAGGACTGCGTGGCGCTGTCCAGCACCAAAGCGGAGTACATCACGCTCGCGGAAGCCGCAAAGGAGGCGGTGTGGCTACGTCGGCTGCTAAAGGAGATCGGCGTACCGCAAAGGAAGCCGACGGTACTCAATGTGGACAACATGAGTGCCATCAGTCTGACCCAGAACCCGGTGCTGCACAGGAGGACCAAGCACATCGAGATCCGTCATCACTACGCGCGGGACTTGGTGGCGAAGGGAGATGCGGCTATTGTGCATTGTGGCACTAAGCGCATGCTCGCCGATGCCATGACCAAGGCACAGCCCAAGGACAGGCACGCTGCAAGCTGCATGGAGCTCGGTCTGCGCTGTCAAGTTTAAAATGCTACAGGTTCCAAGGACAGGGTATCAAGGCTGCGGTGCAAGGGGGAGATTGTTGATATGGTGTGCCCCTTGCCATGAGTGCCGTTGAGTGCACTCCCTTGTTTAACCACTAAGGAGTAGTCAAAAACCTGATCTGCCTTTAGATTTGGATTCCTTGGATTTTTCCATGCAAGATCGAGCCTTGAATTGCTCGATTTGAGTGAGTATTCAGAAAGTTAGCCTAGCCCGAAAAACGGGTATTGGGTGGGTGGAATCTGGTACCCGCCATGGGTGGCGGGATAATCCACCGCCAGGGATCCGAGTTCATTCCTAATGGCCTCCAAATGCACCAGGGGCATGAATGAGGTGACCATAAGGACCTCCTTGACCAGGATGAACTTCTCCTTGACTTCTAGGCGAGGAAAGGCGCTTCGACGGGTCATCGTCGAAGCGCCTCCCATTGCCTAGAGTGCAAGGCCTGGTGGGCGGCTCCACCAAGGGTTACTTCGACGGCCGTAGCAGGGGCTGTACTGCTCCGTTTTGGGCGTTCTTGGATGCGTTGGAAAGCTTAGATCACAGGCTATAAGTATTTGATGTAATCTCACTATGCTAACTAACAAAAACGTGTTTCGATTCAGATCTACTGAATGCGATGTGTTCTGCCCACTCACATCCGTGCTCCACACTCTTCACTATTGGTGTCCATTGGCTGCCCAAACCTTGGTAGCGTGTATCACTGAGAGCTAGGCATCCTTGAGGGTGCCTCCACAACCACTAGAGCCAACAGGAAAGACATCATACTCTAATGATGTAACATGCTCGGGTTGTTTTTATGAAACATAAAGAGCAAGTGCATGGGTGAACCCAGCCAACCCCATGGTTCAGCATCATGCAACATGACGGCTGGTTCCGCATCTGACTCAATCAAGTGAACAACATAATCCAAAATTTAGTAGTCACAACCGACAAGGCTGAGAGATCGTGGGACTCCAGCGTACCACTTACGTGTGTATTTCTAGAATTGCAAGCAGTGTGAAGGTTTGCCATGAAGACTTCATGAGATAAAACAAACCACTGATCAACTTGGTCCATTGAGCAAGGATGTGCAACATAATCCATAATGTGATTTTTACCAAAGACATAGCAGAGACGTTGTGGGTTTGCAGCGTTCCAATTACAGTACCCCCTGCAAAATTTAAGCAAGCGTACAGTCTGACAAGCAAACCTCATGACTGCATGCAGTTTTTCTCCATCCTTAGAGAGACGATGTTGCAAAAAAATTACGACATCCTCTGAGACAGCGCACAAATCTAGCCTCAGTACATGCCTGTGATTGGCTGGAAACTTACAAAGCCGTGTTTCAGACGGTGGAGATGGCGGGTGACCACCACATTGGAATGTGGACGTGATAACACCCTCCCTCTTTTACGAGCCAAAACTACACCGTCTATTCCCAAAAACTTCGTCACACTTGCCCCATTAGATGAAATACATTTTCCAGCCACGTGTCAGTCTGGGGCCAACAACGACCTAGCATGACAACATGCCTCAGACGTTGTAGGATTCCAACGACATACCCAAGATGTCAAGGGATTCATGCGTTCTTCCAACCATAGCAAGGCCATTGCGGTTCGACAAGCAAATTGCAAGGATTCCAGTTACATAGGAGAACAAGAGTTTTCAAACCATGTTCAACATCTCCAAGATGAAGGATGCCCACACCGTCTATGCAATCGCTGTTGGACCTTTGCTCGCAATGCTGTGGGAGCTTCATGACGTGCATTCGTCATGGTGCTGTGACAGTGTCACAGTGCTGCAACACTGTCAGAGCGCTGTAAGAACCATCCATGAGAAACTCATATGACATGCCGTAGGGTGTGGCCTGATATTAGCGCCCCCCTACATCACCATCGATTTTCAGGGCAAGGTGAGATGTGCCCATCCTCTTGGTTTCATTCTGTCCCCGCTATTCCTGCTGATTGCGGACTCGATTTCCATGGCTTCACAGGCTTGTTCACATTCTGAACCTCCGTCCTCTCTCCGTATCCTCTACCTCTAGTCCTTAGTCTTCCTGCATAGGTATCCGTACTGCATCCCTTTCTCTATTCCAGGCCTCTTCCCATTCTTTGCATTCTCCTACTCTGCTCGCTCTCTGTTGAGCCGGTTCTTTCATTGTTGTTGCTTTTTCAGTTGATCCCGCCTAGGTGTCAATCGTTCAAGGAGCCTAGAGATGTGATTTCCAGTAACTCGTTAGCATGTTCCAGTTAACCTGAGAGATTTTTCCTCCTACGTGTTTCATCAAACGTTGTTGCACCAGAGCATATATGGTTGATGGCGGACCAATTACGCACTGGGTTTCAAGTCCGCTCTATTAGTGCACTCGCACTAGGCAAGGGCACTCAAATTCTAGTGTACTCAATTTGTGTATGTACACATCGGGTATGTACATACACTAGCCCCACGTACATGACCCATCCATAGGGGTGGGGGTCTAGTTTTCCATATAGAACAAAATCACGCACTGAGTGTGTTATGAGTGTATTTTTTTTGTGGGAAACGAGCGCACTACCCTCATACACTAGCCCTACGCACTGGACCCCCCCCCCCCATAGGGGTGGGATTCCAGTTTTCCATAGAGGACAAAATCACGCACTGAGTGGGTGATCAGTGTAATTTTGTATGGAGAATGAGCACACTTCCCTCATACCCTAGCCCCACGCAGTGGACCCTCCCATAGGGGAGGAGGTCCAGTTTTCCATATAGGACAAAATCACGTACTGAGTGCATGATCAATGTATTTTTGTGTGGGGAACGGGTGCATTGCCCTTATACACTAGCCCCACGCACTGAACCCCCCCATAGGGGTGGAGATCTAGTTTTCCATATAGGATGAAATCACACACCGAGTGCGTGATCAATGTATTCTTATTCGGGGAACGAGCGCACCGCCCTCATACACTAGCCCCACGCACTGGACCCCACCATAGGGGAGGAGGTCCAGTTTTCCATAGAGGACAAAATCACGTACTGAGTGCGTGATCAGTGTACTTTTGTGTGGGGAACGAGCGCACTACCCTCATACACTAGCTCCACACACTGGACCCCCACCCCATAAGAGAGGTGCTCCACTTTTCCATGTAGGAAAAAATCACGCACTAAGTACGTGATTAGTGTATTTTTGTGTGGAGAACAAGCGCACCATCCTCATACACTAGCGCCACGCACTGGACCCCCCCATAGGGGAGGAGGTCCAGTTTTTCATAGAGGATGAAATCACGCACTGAGTGTGTGATCAGTGTACCTTTGTGTGGGGAACGAGCGCACTGCACTCATACACTAGCCCCACGCATTGGACCCCCCCATAGGAGTGGGGGTCTAGTTTTCCATATAGGATAAAATCACGCACTGAGTGTGTGATCAGTGTACTTTTGTGTGGAGAACGTACGCACTCCCCTCATACACTAGCCCCACACATTGGACCCGCGCATAGGGGTGGGGGTCTTGTTTTCTATGTAGGATGAAATCATGCACTGAATGTGTGATCAGTGTACTTTTGTGTGGAGAACAAACATACTCCACGCATAAACTAGCCCCACGGATTGGACCCCCCCATAGAGGTGGGGGTGGAGCTTTCCGTATAATGCAAAATCACACACTAGACGGGTGCACTTGAAAACCGTGCAGAAAGAGGCCCCCATGAACCATACCTCCACCAGAGACAATGATGAAACAAGGAACCTGGTGAAGTGTGGCGGCTTGTGGGTGTGCACGTCAAAATCATGTCAGGGCAGGCATTCTACGGCTCCTCGTCACAGAGATAGCACAGAACGCTACTAACTTGTGGCCAGGCACATGCGCGTCTACTGTCGTAGGTGCGCCATTTTTTGCAGTTGTCCTGAGAGAGGTATATTGCGTTAGTCAACATATGCTGAACCTGGTCTGCTGGTTTTTGCATATGTGTCACATTGAGGCTGAAGATTTCCGACTTTGAGGGATTATTTCATTATAATGAGGTCAATGGCACTTGGAAGAAAAACCCGGCCTTGAAGCTGTGTCCACATTGTGAATGGAACATTGGCGGCTTGTTGAACAAACCGTGTTGCCCAAATTGCCTGCCAGACAGAGTTCATCCTCGAGAGTCAACAGAAGCCGAGGGCCTTGTGAATCATGTTCAGGCACCTGTGGGTAATGTAGTGGGGACGTGAGAAGGGAGTCCTTGGGGGTGTCCAGTGAGGGACGTGGTGATGGGAGGAATGGCCATGTTTCCGCTGCTCTGGGAGACAGGGCCGCAAATTTGGCCAGAGACACTGCTGGAGGTGCCACCGGAAAATCAGGCAATGTTGGCAATAGAGGTGCAAGCTCCAATGGAGAGCCAGTGGCTTTCAGAGTCAAGGAGATACCGACATATTGTTTGGTGAATGCATACCTTTATTTACTTTCCACAACCCATGTGAGCAAGTAAGTTTTCAATTTCAAACACTGTGTTGTAGCGCGAACATGGGCCAAGACCCTGTATGTACAACGGGATACCCTTCTATGTCTTTGGGAAGTAAAATTTTCTTCCACGGAGGAGGTTCATGAAACCTAAACCAAACGAAGCCATTTCTGGTGATCCATATGACTTGTTTGAAGCTGTCCTTGAGCTTGAGCAAGCTGCAAACTTCATCATCAAGTTGATTTTCTCATCCACATTCCTGTTGTATTTTGACCACGATTGAAAAATCACATTGGTTCCTTGCTTGCCCGTGCCAAGTCCTCCTTGTCGCTATGGGACACTGGTCCATGTCTAGATCCCTTGGGGAGGTGGTGTGTTGTGCGCTTGCGCACATGCCGGTCGCGGAGAACGTTGTGTCC